>CM076582.1:953718519-953849255 GCA_034641835.2 Pinus albicaulis
CCAAAATTTCAATCTCCGTTTCTTCCTCTTGATCTACGTAGTTTTGTTGGAAGGGAGCTCTAATCTGCTGGTCATTATCTCGTTGTCTATCTTGATTTTTTCTCTTCTAAAGTTTTGGTTTCTATTTCTATTTTGGAGGTTGCTTTGAGGTTCTCTCGGTGGCACTCTATCATTCAAGTTTATCTTCTCAAGCATTCTCTCCATCACCTTCAATAAGTTGTCAATTTTGGTATCAGAGGATGAGGTTGAGGGTGCGTAATCATCTTTATAAGCTACCCTCTTCTCTGATATTAGCCTAGCTCTTTTTTCAATTAAGTTTTCTTCCACACTCACTGCTCCCTTCTTCATGTCTTCCAGATTTGCATAATCTCTTTCCCTCAGCTGATAGGCCATATCAGCATCGAAGCCCTCAGGATATTTCACTAAGGCCATGCCTTGGGGAGGTTTCATGTGGGGTGGGAGGGCATTGTAGACACTGTTAAACCTGGTGGATTAATCATGGACACTCTCTCCCTGATTCCTTTTAAGGCTCTGATACTCTGCTAGTATTTGGAGAGGGTTGCTTTTGACTTCCCATTTTTTTATGAATGCTTGATGTAATGAGGGAAGTTCATGAATGCTATTAGGAGTTAATCCTTTAAATCACTTATTTACTTCTCCTGCTAAACTTTGAGCAAATATTCTCATTTTAACGGCCTCATCATCTATCTCCATGTAATCAATTGCATCTCCCATTCCGTCTACATGTTGTTGAGTTGTGGTAGATTCTTTTCCAGTGAAATGGGGAATTTTAGATTAATAGTCATTTGGTAAGGGAACCAAAGGTTGTGGTAACACTAGTGGGGCATACCATGCTGCCATGGAAGTGTTTTATGGAGGTAAAGGATTAAATTGAGCAGCAGGTATATGGATGGTAGAACTGCTAGGTCCGGCAACAAACTGTTGAGCAGATCTAGGGTGAGAGAGACCCAAGTTATGAATGAAATGGATATCAAGAGGTGTTTATGGAGGGGTTTCTTTGTCACTAATATGTTGACCACTATGTAGTGGTGAGCTTGGAGGCTGAAAATCTGTCTGCTCTGTACCACTGAATGATTTAGTTCTAGGTAAATTACTTGGTAAGTCTAAATCAACTTGAGTATCTGGTAGAACTGCAAGGTTTTCAGGTGTTGAGATAGCTCTATAAATGGGTTTGACAATAGTTGGATCCCTAGATGTGAAAGACTTCCGAAGAATGCTTTCTAGATTGTCAACTATTTTGGGAGGATTTGGATCAGGATAAGCTCTGGTATGGGTTTTTCTTGAAGCCAGTCTGTCAAGTCCCAGATCCAATAAAGGGGCAAGCTAGCCAGATATGAAAATATTTAAGAGGCAAACTATCCTTAAACAAAGAAACTTAATCCTTAGACTTCCCGTAAGTATGGATGATGTGGTGATGAAACTAGTCTCCCAGTGGAGTCTTTTGGCCTTTTAGGAACTGTGGAGTCACCAGGTGGAAAAATATTTAGCTTTTTGTGAAGGTAAAGTGTATTATGGTTCCACCACCATGTTTATTATGAAGCCAATTTTAAATTTTTTTGGGTTTTTCTGAGTTTATATGGTTATTTAAGGACTTACTGAGTCTATAAGGGTTTGCTATAATATCGTATACTCAGTACGTCCCATCGTGATTGCCATTATGTTGGGGTCCTGTGTTTTGATAGATTGGATTACCAAAAGACAAGGCAACATACAAACCTACTTTAGAGCTCTAGGATCTAGCCCTCCTAGTCTCAGAGAGGGATCTCTCAATATGTTTATAAAGATGTGTCTTGAAAGGTTTAAAAGTTGATTTTAGGCTAGTTATGAGGTGCAAGGTTTTGTTTTGTTTTTTTGGATGGACAAGTGTGTTTCATGTGGTATAGATAGAGCATGGGAATCTACAAGCCATTGGGCAATGGAGTCATGTGAAAGTCCAAATAGTTCTGACTGAGAAGGAAGGGAAACCAAAGGGAAAATCTAACTTGGTCTAGGATCTGTCGAATAATATAGGTGAAATGGGATGAACATTAAGGACTAAGAGTGAAAACAAGCTAAACCCTTTCACAATGACTTAAAGGATTCGGGGAACGCCCTATTTCCTCCAGTAAGCGCACTGCTTTGGACTTAATCAATATGAACACTCAAAGGAAAGAGAAATGCAGAGTAAACCCTCTTTAATCAATTATAGGATTCATGGAACGCCCTATTTCCTCCTACAATTTACTGCTGAGGGCTCAATAAAAAAAAACATTACAATTGCATTCGAAGAAGAGGGAATGCCTTAGACATCTAGGACTGCAATTATAGGGACCTTTAACACAACAATTTCAATAACGAACAGAGGGTATTATTGAAACAAGTTCCTCTGTCTAAATGCAAACATTAATAATTAAATGAAGATTTTAGATACAATATTTAAGTGGTAAAGAAAGAGGGAACGCCTAAACATTCTTTAGCACAACCGAATTAACCATTTCTGAAGTAAAACAAACTGAATATTTAGGAAAGCTATTAGACTACCCTGTCATATCAGATACAATATTTTAGTGGTAAAGAAAGAGGGAACGCCTAAACATTCTTTAGCACAACCGAATTAACCATTTCTAAAATAAAACAAATTGGATATTTAGGAAAGCTATTAGACTACCCTGTCATATTCGGTAGCATAAAACATATAAAAAGTGAAGGATAAACAGGTCAGAGGTGCTTCTAGGATACATTTCTCTGCCTAAAATTTTTATCCTACTGTAAGTCAAAGCATAACGGAACAAAGTGATAAACGGTAAATAACATTAACAATAGAGATTACTTCACCATAACCAGGCTCAAGGATCCAATGGTCTAGCCTCCTTCATCAACAGAAAACATAGAGACTTCCACACTCTTTCAAAACACCAAAGCTTCTTCAAAGCAACAATATGTATTACTTTAGAATTCAAAAAATGCCAACCTTTTACAATGAGACTTCGAAGAGTCTTTATAGAGAAAATGAGAAAAGTAGGTGGAGAGAGTTTTGATGAATGTCAAAGATAGGAGGAGGTATTTTGAATGCTACACTCTGTGCCTTAAACATTTCATTGAATTCTAGACAGGATCAATAACTTTGTAGCTTGTTTGAGACCATTTTGATATGACAGAAATCACCCACAGGGTGTCCTTGAGAAGAAAATCATCTGGAGTGGTACTATTATCTTCTCGGTGTGAGTTAAGTGAAGAATGGGCTATGAGGATTCCCATACTTCTAAATAACGCTTCTGAAAATTTGTAGTAGCTTCCCTGGTGCAATAACTCCTTGGCAGACTTGTGTGCATGGTAAAGGTCATGTCCGTTTCAGTCATCGTTCTGCATCACTAACTGCTCTATCTTTTTGTACTTAAGCTTGTATTAGCTCTGTTTATGATTTTCTTTTGCTGATTGCTCGAAATTATTATGTACTGATGCCGGTCTTCTATGATGTTTATCCTACCACTAGAAATATGATAATTATCTTTTCTGAGTGTTTTGTGTACAGGTGGAGGATTTCGCTGAGCTGGAGGGTCACTGATGGTTTATGGATATGATCTGTTGATTGACACACCCTCGCCTTCTGTTTCTGGTCCTTTTGAATTTTTTTCCTAGTCCCGAGACTACTATCTAAGCCTGTGTATCACCTCTATGACTATAACACATTAATTCCTTCATCGGCCATGCAAAAACCTGCAAACACACGAAAATATGTTATAAAATCCTACGGGCTGGATTTGGGCTGCTTGCAGAGGCTCTGGGGTGGTGGAGGAGAAGTGAGGAAGAATGTGATTGCAGCGGAAAAATGGGGAAAAAACACTGGCAGAGCAGTTAGCCAGGTGCTTTGATGGTTTGGGTGCGAGGATAAACTGGGACCGTTAGATCAGGATGATCTACGGTGGAGATTGTCTGATAAAGTCGTTGGAGAGGTTAGATAGATGGAGAATGAAATGAAAATGCGATATAATGTGGGCCGTTGGATTAGAATAATCAATGGCGGGGATATTTCGATGGGATCATATGAAAGGTCGGGTGGAAAGTGAATGGAGGTGAAAAGCGATGAGAGCCGTTCGATCTTAGAGATCAACGATTAAGATTAAGGCGGAAGATAACATTGTGAGGGAAAATGGTTTGGCGAAAAGCTGATAGCGGTTTTCGCAAAATATTTGGGTGGTAAACGGTTTCGCAAAAAAAAATGCGATACGGTCCATTGCTTGACACCTGTCCCTTCTAAAAATGCCTATTCGCAAAGTTTTTGGGGATTAAACTACAGGCGGAGAACTTTTTGTTGGGTGTGGAGCCTGATTTTATTCCTGATTCGAGATCCTTGTTCTAGCTGGATGTATACCCCAGGAAAGTTGTATACCCTTTCCCGTGGGGTCTGGGAGGGCCTACCCCCCCGGCTGGGGAGTCTGGGGGCCAGCGGTCCCTCGGCGGGGGTTTAGGGGGCAGCGCCCCCGAAGCCAAAAATAGATGTAAAATTGCCTTGTAAAAGTATAGTAATTTCTAGTCAATCTGGGCCATTCATTAGGCAGATGATCTGACGGTAGAAGTTATGTTTAGTTTAGGGTTTTTTGCCCTAGAAGGCAACCCCTCGCTTTTATGAGGGTATTGTATTACGGCTGTGTAATGTGTGTGTATTCTCTGAGCGGGAAACAGATTGGGAGACTGTGAGAGAGAACATAGGATATTACATCGGATCTGCTGTAGGTTTTGTATCTTCATTTTGCTGGATAATAGAAAGGAAGGACTGGCTATTCGAGGTGGATGTAGCCAAAACTGGGTGAACCACGTATATCTGTGTCTCTCTGGTTTTATGTGTTTTCTGTGCTTGTATTTTCCACATTATGTGTTGCATTGCTCTGTAATATTTAATTTTCTAACAACTGGTATCAGATCCGAAGGTATATTTGGATGATAAACTTGCAGGAAAGAAGGGTTCCTGGTTCGAGTGGGAGCAATGGTGGAAGATGCTAATTTTAGGGTCGAGAAATTTAACGGCCAAAACTTCCCGCTGTGGAAGATGCAGATGGAAGATTATCTGTATTAGAAATATTTGTACCTACCATTGAGCGGAAAACCAAAGAAGCCGACGGCCATGACAGACGCGGAATGGAACGTTCTCGATAGAAAGGCACTCGGAACAGTACGGTTGTGCCTTGAGGCGTCAGTCGCCTTCAATATTTCAAAGGAAAAAACAACAGAGGGTTTGATGCAGACGTTGGCGAAACTATATGAAAAACCCTCGGCCTCAAACAAGGTATTTCTTATGAAACAACTATTTAATATGAAGATGTCGGAAGGTGGATCTGTTGCAGACCATTTAAATGATTTTAATATAGTTACCAGTCAGTTAAGTTCTGTAGGGGTAAAATTTGATGATGAAGTTAGAGCTTTGTTATTTCTATGATCATTACCAAAAATCTGGAATGGTTTAGTTATGGCCATTAGTAACTCTGTCTTTGGATCTAGTACTTTAAAGTTTGATGACGTTGTCGGTGCTATCATTAGCGAGGAAATGAGACGGAAAAGCTCCGGTGAGACATCGGGTAATGCTTTGAGTGCAACATCTAGGGGAAGAAGAATGGAAAGAGGAAAGAGATTGGGATATCGCAGTAAATCAAGGAAAGGAAGATCCAAGCCCAGATTGGGGATAGTGTGCTGGAAATGCGGAAATAAAGGACCCCTAAAGAAAGACTGTAGATCTCGGAAGGGAAAAGAAGGAGATGCACAACAAGAAAATAATCATGAAGCAAATGCGACAGGTGATGTGTTACAACATGCTTTGATTCTTTCTTTTGAAAATGTTACTGATTCTTGGGTTGTAGATTCAGGGGCTTCATTCCATGCCACACCTGATAAGAAATATTTTCATGACTATGTTCAAGGAGATTTTGGACAAGTTCATTTGGGTGATGACAAACCCTATAAAATTTTTGGAATGGGTAAGGTTCTTGTAAAACAGCAGAATGGAAACCAATGGCTACTAAAGGAGGTAAGGCATGTTCCAGATCTAAAGAAAAATATGATTTCAATAGGGTAGTTATGCGGTGAAGGTTGTGTGACAACTTTTACGGATAAAACTTGGAAGGTCACCAAAGGAGCCCTAGTAATAGAAAAAGGAGAAAAGGTTGGTACATTGTATTTATGCAATGGTATTTCTAACTCTGTTAATGCTTTAACTTCCAAAGGAGCAGATGCAGCTCTAATGCATCATAGGCTCAGACATATGAGTGAGAAGGGGATGAAGATTCTTCACTCAAGAAATTTGTTGCCAGGTTTGAAGAATGTTGATTTGGATTTGTGTGAGAATTGCATTTATGGAAAACAAAAGAGAGTCGGATTTCTCAGAGTTGGGAAAGAAAAGAAGAGTGAAAAATTGGAGCTTGTGCATACAGATGTATGGAGACCTGCTCAGGTATCATCTCTCAGTGGCTCTCGCTATTATGTTACGTTTATTGATGATGCAACTAGAAAAACTTGGATTTATTGTATTCAAAATAAATCTGATGTATTTGATACTTTCAAGAAATGGAAAGCTTTGGTTGAGATTGAGACAGGAAAGAAGTCAAAGTGTCTCATATCAGACAATGGAGGTGAATATTGAAGCAAAGAGTTTGATAGGTACTATTCAGAGCATGGAATTCGTAGAGAGAAGACAGTTCCAAGAACACCACAAGAAAATGGTGTGTCAGAAAGGATGAACATAACAATCATGGAGCGTGCAAGGTGCATGAGATTGCGTGTGGGATTGCCTTTACAATTTTGGGAAGATGCTCTAGATACTGCTATTTATTTAGTAAACAGAGGGCCTTCAAGTTCCTTGGATGGTGGTATTCCAGAGTGTTAGTCATCAGTATTTTTCACTTGTTGGTGATGACTAAATCCATAGCTGAGTTTTCTAGAAGCTGATCTCCATATGTCAATTTGTCATCTAGAAAACCCTCATAAAACTTTTTTTCTCCCTCCTACTTTTCAGTCTGCCCATGTCAAGGTGAAACCTCATTATCACTATCCTATCTAGCTTTAGCCCTACTAGTCTGCCCATCAGCTCTAAAAAGACAATCCAAGTCTGTTCAAAAAGCCTCCCTTAAGTTAGGAAGTGGCGCTTTAAGGCATATTACCCTTGGCAAACATCTAATAGCCAAAAAACCTCCATCTGCTACAGACCAGTCATAACAAACCTTCCACTCTGCTAATGAAATTGATCACAGCCCTAATTCGCGCCACTTACACACCCCTAAGTCTCAACAATGCATAGACCACAGTCTCAAGCTGATTTTAGGTGTTTTACAGTGTTTTATGGATTTTACAAAGACAGGAAACATGTCATCATCTCAGGAGAAAATTCTTGAATCCACATTTAGAAGAACAGCTGCTTCTCAATGTAAACATGAGCCTGAGATACATCTGCAGGGTAAGGAGTTACTCATCAAACTCTTACAACTTCATTAAACCTGATAGCGCAGTAAAAGAAAGACAACACTGTCAAACAAACTTGTAATTTGTCATGGCCAAGAACCTCCTTCATCTATAAGCAGAGGGTTAAGGCGCCTCCTTCATCTACAAGTAGAGGGCGATGGCCAATGTTGACTTGAACAATTGCAAGCTGACTGTAAGCACAGGTTTGTTTTAATAAACAGTGAAACAGTGACTAAAAGTTTCTAAGGGAAAGTGATGATCAAGAACAGGGCTAAGATCAGAAAATGTTCAAGTCAAGAGAAAGCAAATTTTTTTAGTTCTTGTGTCCTAAGAAAGAGGATCATTTGAAGTTTCAGGCATCATCAGTATTGCACAACAAGAAGAGACCCCATTAATCAAAGCTATTATAACAAAACATCTCTGCAGGGGTGCTAGTATGAATGGCTTAAATTAGTGCTGAGCAGGAAGACACTTCAGTAAAAAGGACCTCTGTGTACTCTTATGTTTCTGTTGGGTTATGGTATATAGTCTATGGTTTCTAGATACACATATAGGAAAATGATGCAAGTAGTACACAACCCCAGAAATAAACCATATTGATGACATTCAAAAAGCCAGTGCAAGTCTCGGTGTTGCAATCACCACAAGAACAAGTGCATTCTTCAGAAGCAGCAGGGTGTGTACTTACAGTGACCAGAAAAATATTTATCCACAGTCCAAGGAGACCTCTGTCAAAATGTGAAAGAAAACCCCCTGCAATATAAATATCATCTGTAGGTGTCCCTTTTCATACAAAGCACCAGAAGTATAAAAGGGGTTTTGAAGTGGCAGTTAAGTTTTTCTTCAGCAGAAAGGGTATTCCAAACAAGTTTACAAATTCATAAATATTCAAAAAGATCATTACATGTTTTCAGATCCTGGAACCTAGTGAAAGCAGATACTCAAAGAAGTAAAAAGAGATCTTGGCATATGGAAAAAGCTCTAAATAAACTTCAAACATATAAGCACAGTATGCAGTTTTTGACTTTTGGATATACGTGGCTAAGAACAAATAAGTTGATACCTATTAGTGTTGGAAGGCATGAAAAGACATTTGACAACCTTGTTTCAAATAATGGGTCCCTCATGACATTTTAGACCCTCACAAAGCGAAACCAAGGGTTTTCATGTTTTATGATTATAAAAGACAAAGGGGCTGTTGCAAAGCCCACTTTGAATCTTCCAAAACACTCATGGAGTTCCTCGCTCCCCTAGAGATCAAACAAGGAAGATTTTAGGCAATTCGAAGAAGTTTTTTCCAGTTTGGAGCTGCGCGGCGCGCCTGGAAAACCGCGCGGCGCGCTTAGAGAAGATTTTGCATAGGCGCATAACTGTTGCGCGGCGCGCCTGTACATGCGAGCGGCGCGCCTGTGCACTCGGGTCTTGTCGGCCCGACAGGTGACCCGACACCTTATTATGCGCGGCGCCCTTCCTTCTAAACGCGTCGTGCGTGGGTTTGGCCTTCAAACACACCCTCTAATCGCATGTGAAGCTGCTAAACTTTTTCAAAGGGCCTTGTCATCGATCTAGAGGTACTTCATACGCCTTTTTAGCTCCTTTAAAAATTGCTGTGACAGAGTGAAAGGTTAAAAGTCAAGGTTTGAAGCATAGGTGTAAGATTTGTGTGAAGAAACAAGTTTTGATGTGGCGGGTGAAACATCAAACGCTTGTAAGTGTTATTTTAAAAAAAAAATCAAGTTGCCCTCACTGCTGTAGTGAAACAAGGTGGAATCTATCATGTTATGTGCATTATTAGAGCTAGTGAGGAATCTGCTTTTACAATCTGAAGGTGTTTGTCAAATTTGTGCCAATGACAGTGAAGTATTTTGGTTGAAGAATAGCCTTGATTGATTAACACTCTTATAAACCTTCGTTTAAACCCTCAAAAGTATGTCAAAGCTCTGTCACCTTGTCCTATAGACAGTAAATTTTGACTGTGTATTTATATAATCTGGTTGACTGTGTTTATGGTGAAAGCTTTGTTGGTTGAGTTGCATACTAGGACAAGGGCATGATTTTGAAATTGAGAAGTATACCTCAGTCAAAGACACAAAAATATGTTGTTGACCTCCAAACTTCAAAGGGCAAGGTGACCCTATCACAACGCACAACAATTTCACATTGACTGGGTATCTTCTTTTCACTGTATTTTCTTCTTAAAGGGTTTGCTGGTTGGATTACATATCAAAAGTTGGGAAGGCTTCATTTTAAGGACCAGAAGTTTTGTATTGAGAGGGATATTGTGCACAAACATCCAAAAACATTATTTCCCTGTCAAAACAGTGGGATTGACAGAGTTTAGCTCCAAGAAGGCATTTTAAAAACAGTGAGACAGTTTGGTGCTTCAAAAGCATATTAAGCCCAAAATGCCGCCCAGGCAAGACAGCAGAAGCGGTTTACACAAAAGATATGAGCCAATTTATACTGAGGAGGTCAATGCATATCCATCCATCCTTTTCAATTTTCATGAGGTAGGTTGTTTGGATTTCTTCCAGAGAGTACAAGAGGTCAAAAGTTTCTCGCCCTTGACACACCTATGCGCCTTGAGGTTCCAAAGCAAACATTTCCAGGTAGCAGGCCTTGATTTCAAGTTTTCCTCGAGGTATGTATCCAAGGCAACTAAAATCCCATACATTGGCGAAAAATGGTTCAAGAAAGCCTATCTAGACTTGGATGACTACAAGCCTTTCATCAAGCCCGAGCACAGAGACACATGCACTGCTATTTTTCCTTTCTCTCATCTTCTTGCCAGCTATGCTCCTCTTATGAAGATCATAATGAAATATTTCACCTGTGAAGGGAGATTCTCCCGAGTATATGCATACCACATCCGACTGTTGATGCACTTCACTAGAACCAAGCAGCTCAATCTTCCTTACTTCTTGTGCAAAAGTATTGAGAAAATGGCCTCTTCTGTCCAGAAAAAGCCTCCATCACAACAAATAGCTTCTCTATGCCATCATTATCTGATTAAAATCATCATCCTACACCAGCTAGAGAAGAAAGAGGTTTCATGGGATTTTTTCATTAGTCACCCAGATTTCTCCACTGTCCCTCCGGTCCATACATCTCCCACATCGCCTATTCATCGCCCCTCACCTTCCTCTAGTGAAGCCACTCCTAGAAAGCTCAAATTCACTACAGGACAATCAAAGGAGCATGAAGAAGGAGAGGGAAGTGGACAACAAGAAGAGAAAGGGCATGAGCAAGAAGAAAGGGATGAAGAGCAGCAAACTGAAGATGAAGAACAATAGCAGGACAGTGGTGAAGGTCAGCAACAGGAGCAAGAAGAAAAGAGTGCTGAACAACAACATCTCAGTGATGATGAACAACAGGGACAAGAGGAAGAGTAGCAGCTTGATTTTGATAATCGGGGGCAGCAGGTTGAACTACAAATTGAACAAGGGGTTGAGGTAGAACAACAACTTGATATTGGTAAACAGGAGCAGCAGTTTGAGCAGCATGATGAAGGTGAGCAGCACCAGTCCTCTCATGATACATTATAGCCTCCTCAAGTTGCACAGCAGTTTCAAGAGGAAAGGATTTTTCCGGAAAGTGACAAACAAAGTGACAAGGGCAAGGCCATCATGCCTTCCTCTCCCAAGAAGACTAAGTCCAAGACAACAAAAAATCAAATGCTCAAGGTGGTTACTCCAAAAGTAACAAGAGCTATCCAGAGCAAAAGAAAATTGCCAAAGAAGCCTCCCACTAGCATGCCAAGAAGGAAGAGTGCAAGACTAGCCTTCAAGGGCAAAGAGAAAGGCAAGATAGGAGAAAGTCAAGAACATGGAGGTGCATTGGCTGTCATCCCAATCCAAAGTGATGACAGCGATAATGAAGCCCGCATTCTTGAAAACCTTCTAATCCATCGAGAGGGTCAAATTGAAGCATTGGAGAATGACCTTCATCGGGCAAAGAACTTCAATCATTTCTTGGAGATCCAAAATAAACAAATGAGTGTCCATATGGCTGTCCATGAGGCACGAGCAATCAAATACAAGAAAGAGAATGCTAAAGCACAAGTAAGGATAGAGGAGCTCATCGGTGAGTTTGATGAAGATGAAGAATAAGACCAGCCTAGGCGGAAGAGGCCTAGAACCATAGGGCTTAAAAGAGCCCTGGATAAGCAAAAGGAAGAAGAACAGGCACATCTTCAATCCTTTCCCCTCACTACACTACTTGAGCAAGAAATTGAAGAGAATAAGGATGCATGGCTAGAAAGAGAAACAAACACTCGGAGATGAGGCTTGAAAGGGCAAACAGAGACCTGGAGCTGCAAAGTAAGATGACACAGCACTATCAAAAGTTGAATCAGTTTGCTCGGCGCAAGCTAAAGGCCACCCAAGAGAAACTGAATGAAGAAAAGGGGAAGCGCCCGGCACGGAAAGAGAAGAAAGGCATATCAGCGCTTGACATTTTGGCTTCAGCTTCGGAGCATGTTGCCAAGGACCCTTGAGGGCCATGCATACCAATTTTGGGCCCATTTTGACAACTTTTGGTCTTTTGGTATTTTTCAGTTTTTGATCAAAAACTCATAAATTCGCTATTTTATTTTGAGGATTCATCAAGGGAGGAGAATGGTACCATCGGATGTCATAATTTCATGAGCATGTCCTCAGGTATTTTCAGAGCATTTGGAGATCATTTTCCCCTTCAAAACAGCGAAAAAGGCTCGCATTTTGCACACTCTGCCCGGTCTATCAGCAAACTGTTATTTTCTGGCTTTTTACACACAGGTGCAGATTTGGAAGACTTCTGGGCATCGGATTGAAGAAATTTCAGTTGTGCCAGAAAGTAGACACCCAGATCTTTCCAAAGAGCTATCATGATCCTCGTTTTGACATCATGAAGGTTGCGAAATGTTTGCGTCAAGTCAGGGGACCTTTTTCTGCTGTAAAATTGAAATATTTTTGTAATTTTTGAACCTCTAAAATCTGCTTTTTCCAAATGTGCGTTTAGCTATTTTTGCACTTGGAAAATGATGCAAAGTCAATTTAATTCCCTTTTTTAGCATTTTTTTAGATATTTTATGGGATATTTTGTGCCTTGGGCTTTGCAAAGCCTCAAGGACAAGTTTAGATATTTTGATTAGGCCAATGAGGATGCAAGTTGAACCATGAGGTTTTCCTCACTTGAGCCTATATATTCCAAAGGCTCTCATTGTAAACAAGGCTGAACTTGAGAAGAGAAGCAATATATGGTCTTATAAGCTTTGGAAGAAAATACTTGTGTTATGCTTTTGGATTGCCTCTTGGATGTTCTTGGATGGATGATGAAGGATTGTTGATGGATTCCATGACTTGGTAGAATGGCATAGTGTCTCTTGCTTTGTTGTTGTCTTCTAGTTTTCATTCATGATACATGTTTCTTGCTTGCTATAGATCAGTAGAGAACACATTTGAGATATGCCCATGGAGGCACCTCAAATTTCCTGAATCTTCATAGCCTTCATGTTTTCTTCTTCCTTAGTCGCATTAAAGAATTCTTAACTGCTCTTTAACAACTTGAGGATATTGTTGCTAGTTTCATTCATAGTTCTATGCATGTTGAGTAGGATGTATGGTGTGCCCTTCTTACCTATGAATGTCCATAGTCCCATCCATGAAACTATCTCTTTGACTGATTAGATTATCATTTTGTTTGAACCAAGGAGGCCTACTTCCGATCTAGCCCTTTGCCTAAAACTATGCAAATATTGTTGTTCAAAGTGCCCAATAACTTTAAGTACTGTGTTTAGGCGTTCCGGCATAGTGTTTTGAGTTGTTAGTCCGTCTTATGTGTTTTCCCCAAAGTCTGATAGCCATTTCCCAAAGTTAGAGGGTCTTATACTTTTGTGCATGGCTTGAATGTTTGTTTCTATGTATTGATTAGTTTATAGTTACATTTTGCATGATTAATGGTTTTCCCTACCATGTTTATGTTATCTATTGAACCAGTGATGCTTGTAACTCTTTGTTGTTCACAAACTTGATGTCCATTTTCTCCATTTTGCCCAAAGATCCTTTCTACCTTGAATCAAATCGGCCCTTCAACAGCCTTGTATCGTCATATAATAGCTTTCTTGACATTTTGACCCCATAGCCCAGTTAATCTAACATCTTGTTATCTATTTTATATCTTTGATCAGTTTCATCCCTCACAACTTAAAAAACAAAAAATCAAAAACTTACTTCATAACTAGCCTAAAATCAGAACACAAATAAGCAAACACACAGATATCCCTTACACATATAGAGAGATCCCTCTCTGAGTCCAGGAAGGCTAGGTCCTCGGGCTCCAAATCTTGGTTTGACGTTACACTGTCATTTGGCTTGCCAATCAGCCAAATCACGGGACCCTAACATAATGGCGATCACAGTGGGACTTTGAGTTAGTGACAATCTAAGGACACCTTAGAACTCTAGAAGTCCGTTATTTTCAAGAATACCTACCAGTGAGCCACCTCATCGCCACCCTAACATAATGGCGATCACGGTGGGACCTTGAGTCAAAACATCCTAGGTATCGCTTAGGAACTCTTAGATCTCAGTCAAACTTAGAAGAGTAGAATCTGGTTGTCTCACCATCCTAGCAAAATGATGACTCAGCTGTAGGACACTCTTCCAAACCTTAGGATTACATAAAAACTCAAAAAACCCCAAAAAATCCCTTAGATTTGTTTTTGACAGTATTGGTGGTGGACCATACACATGCACCTCAAAACAACTAAAAATCCACCTGGCGACTCCACCAGCCTCCAGTAGGCCTTACTATTCTACCGAACTCTAGATTACTATCCAATCAACTTATCCCATCAACATAGTGGGAGATGGTAGGACACTGAGTACATGACAGTCTAGCAAACTCTTATAGACTCTTAGTCCTTTAGATACCATAAACAAGCAAGCAGCCCATAGACCCATTTAGAGTAAACTCTTTTTGTTCTCATCACCCTAGCAAAGTGTTGAAACAAGTCTAGAATACTTTAACAAACCATAGGCTGCACATAAATTCAGAAAATCCTTAAAAAATATTTCCAGATTAGTTACTGGTGGTGGACCATAACTACATCCTTACAAAAATAACCAAGTTGCACCTGGCGACTCCACTAGTCCATCCCTGTTATTTTGACCATCCTTCACCTTAGTAGAACTTTAGAGAGACCACCCATCCAAAACATTCGTCAATACCATCCTCTCTAAACTCTAGATCAAAAATCTGGCTTCGCAAAGAATCAAAAGCAGATCCCATCCAGACCCAAATCCCCCTATCATAGTAGATGACCCAGAGAAGATTTTGTGGCAAGCTTCCGAAACTGACCATCTAGCTACTGGTAGATCCATTCGTAAAACAAGATTAGTACCTAGACATCTCACTATCCTACCAGATTCACCTTTTGAATTAGAGTCATCAAAAACTCTTTTCAGAAGCAAGTCGCATAGTAAGATAAACTTTGACGATCTTGAAACCCTAGACCCACCACAGAGTCCTAGTAGAGAAGCCTCACCTTCCACACCCCCCGACTTTCAGCTTCTCCATCATTTTGGCTCCTATCATCCCAGATCTGCTCAAAAGCAGATCACTAGTCCAAGTTCATCCGCCACACCTGTTCAAACCACCTCAGCTCATCCCACTAGTCCTCATCTTGTACATCATCCATTAGCTCCCGTCATGGCAGCCTGGTACGCACCTTTGGTGTTGCCACTACCTTTGGCTCCTCTCCCAAATAAATATCAAGACAAAATCCCACACTTTACCGAAGAAGACACCACCACACCTCAACAACATATAAGTAGGATTAGTGATGCTTTTGAATACCTGGAGGTACAATACGAGGCCGTCAGAATGAGAATATTCGCCCAAAGCCTGGGTGGAGAACCCAAAACATGGTTCAAAAGCTTAACTCCAAACATCATCCACAACATGCCAGAACTATGTCAAGTCTTCAGAAATAGGTGGGAAGTCCGAAAGAACCCGATTCAAATCCTGTCAGAATATAACAACCTAAAACGGGAAAATGGGCAAAGTGTCCAGGCTTACTGCACTAGGTTCAACAGTGTGCATAACTCCCTCCCACCTCATTTAAAACCCCCACTTGGTTTAGCCTTGGAAAAATTCCCCGAGGGTTTTGATCCGGACATGACATATCATCTGAGAGACAAAGATCCCCCTACCTTAGAAGAAATGCAACAAATAGCCATAAAAGCAGATGCCAACTTAGCAGAAAAAAGAGCTAGGACTAGATCAGAAAGAAAGGTCACATATAAAGACGAGGTCTCCACTTCATCACCTTCCCTAGATCCTAGAATAGATGACTTAGTCAAAACCATGGCCAAAATGTGGGAAAGGATAAATGAAAAGGCCCCTGTTAGGGACAACCAGCCAAACCCTCCAAACAGAAACCAAAACCAAAATTTTAGAAGGGAGCAGCCTCAAAACATACCAAGGGAAAATGACCAACAAATTAGGCCACCATTCAATGAAAATTACGTGGAAGAAGATGATAAGGATACCGAACCCATTGGTGAAAATCATTGGAATCTCATAGGTTCTGATAACGAGAGTGAGGTTTACCTCACAGCAGAAGAGTAAGAGTTATGCTCTCCGGGTCAGGACCAAACCAACTATGAAGATCTCGAGGATCCCGTCATAGACTTTCAAAATGAAATTATAGAAGATCACAGGCAGTATAACCTTAGAAGTAGAAAAAACCAAGACCGCTCCAAAAAGGGTAGTCCTGAAATTACTAAAACCTCTGATACCATCCCTAAAAAGGCTATGGATAGCAACACAATCATGACTAAGAAAATTGACCAAAACAAAGATAAAGCTATTCAAACAAGTCTTGGCTCAAATAATCCCAGTACCTCTACAAAAATCCCCGAGATGGTTGTGTCAAACCAAATCCCGAACCAAAGTCAGCAAATTAAGAGCATAGAAAAAGTCATGTCCGAGAAAGCTGAAACAAATATGTCCAGACCACAATATCCTTTTAGTTTCGAAGGGGAAATTTACAAAATAAAAATTACCATACCCCTTACTGAACTAATAACTATAGATAGGTATAGATCTCAAGTCTTCAAAGTTTTTGACATAGGAAGCGAGGCAGATACTTTGAATCTAACTGATGACAAGCCTAAGCTCCTATTCGGCCCGAAGATAGAAGGTCAATACCAAGAGGGATCTGTCTCCTCTTTCTATGTAAGTCTGAACATATGGGACAAGATACTACATAATGCCATGTTAGATTCTGGTGCCTCCCATAACCTAATGCCTAGAGCGGTCATGGAAAACCTGGGACTAGAAGTAACTCAACCTTACAAAAACCTGTATTCCTTTGACTCAAGTCAGGTCAAATGTTTAGGTCTGATAAAAAACCTAGATTTTGCTCTAACACAGCTTCCAGCGAAAAACTTGGTCATGGACGTAGTAGTAGCCGATATCCCTCCTAAGTATGGAATGCTACTATCAAGGGCATGGGCTGCCAAAATACAAGGTAGTCTCCAAATGGATATGTCATTCGCTACCATCCCTGTTTTTAACCAGACTAGGAGATTATACCGAGAAACTCACATGAAATACATGGTTAGTAACCAGGATAAGCCAAACAACACTCCCATTTATTCCATTCATTCCAATTTGGATTCTTTTATCTTATACAATGAAAGTGATATAAACAAGCAGATAAAAGAGAATGAAGAAGTTTTCAAACCACCAAAAACACATTTCCCATTACTGAATGAAGAAATTGATGACCAAAGCCCCAAGAAACCTAAGAAACAACTTAGTATCATATATGAAAAGGAAGCTCTTTGGAGTATAAGCTTTGACGGTTCTTGTGGCAAAGCTGGTTCGGGGGCCGGCATATGGATACACAATAATAATAAAGGTTATTCTTTCAGATTAGAATTCTAATGTACTAACAACATTGCCGAATATGAGGCCCTTCTCCTTGGTTTGCACATACTTAAGGACTTAGGTGCCAAGAAAGTATCAGCCCAGGGAGATTCAGAGCTTGTAATTAGGAAAATCAAAGGTGAATATTTAACAAAAAATCCGAGACTAAGAGAATACAAGAATGCAGCTTTGGACATCCTCAAAACCTTTGAGAAATATGAAATCACCTATATTCCTAGGATTTAAAATAGCCTAGAAAATGAGCTCGCCTTCGCCGCAAGTAATGGCCAAATACCATGTTTGAGTGAGCAATATAGTAGTCAGGTCAAACATCACCCTACAGTACCAGATAATATCGACCATTGGCAAATATTCAAAGATGATGATCAAATTGATGATTTCTTACAATCTAGGAATGAATTTGAAGTAACCAAAACAGACTTAGAGAAAAAAGAAAATAAATCCGGCCAAAGTCAAGACCAAGTGCCAAATCCACCTTCTTGGACAAATCTAAACCTGGTAGACCATTCATATGGAACTGAGATAGGAGAGGACATTGACCAAAGAGAACTTGAAGTTTTACACTGCGAAAATGATACCATACCCAAAGGGCTTGCCCCTTTAGAGGAATTGTTTGACTTTAACAATGTGTCCAAAAAGCCAAAAATGGAATCTACTGAGGTCGACATAGAAGAATATAACATAGGAAGCCCAGAAGAGACCAGAAAAATCAAACTATCCAAAACCCTTCCGCCTCACATAAAACAAAAGTACATCAATCTGTTTAAAGAATTTAAAGATGTGTTCGCATGGGGATACCAAGATTTGAAATCATATGACACAAGCATCATTCAACATAAGATTCCCCTTAAAGAAAACCAGAAGCCTTTCAAAAAAAAGTTGAGAAGAATAAACCCAGTGTTACTAATTTTGGTTGAAAAGGGAATAAAAAAGATGTATGATGCTGGGATAATAGTGTCCCTCAGGTACTCTGAATGGGTCTCAAATATGGTATCGGTTAGGAAAAAAACTGGTGAAATCAGGCTCTGTATCGATTTCTGAAACCTAAATAGAGCTTGTTTAAAGGACAACTATCCTTTGCCCAAAATGGACCACATACTCCAGAAGGTAGTAGGTGCTAAAAGGATCTCATTACTTGATGGTTTTTCTGGTTATAACCAAGTGCTGGTTTACCCCACTGATCAACACAAAACAACTTTCACCATACCTTGGGGCACTTTTATGTACGTTAAAATGCCTTTTGGATTGATGAATGCCAACGCCACATTCCAAAGAGCAATGGACATAGCCTTCTCAGAAGACATAGGTTTTTTCATAGTCATATATTTGGACGATATTACGGTATATTCCAAATCAGATGAAGAACACCTAGTACACTTAAGAAAGGTTTTTAACAAGTGTAGAAAATATGGTTTATCCCTAAACCCCAAGAAAACACTTTTTGGTCTAGAAGAAGGAAAACTCCTAGGTCACATCATTTCGGAAGAGAGAATAAAAATAGACCCCCAGAGAATCAAAGGCATATTGCAAATAAGCCATCCCAGAAACATAAAGGAGCTGCAATCCTTTATTGGAAAAATTAATTTCCTCAGAAGATTAATCCCAAATCTTGCCGAACTTCTGAGAGATATCACAAATATGTTGAAAAAAGAGGTTGGGGTTAAATGAACCACATAAGCCAAAAAATCTTTTGAACTAGTTAAAAAGGCCCTAACTGAAACACCAGTATTGATAAGTCTTGATTTCACCAAAGATTTTTACATTTTTTCATTTGCCTCAGAACACACAATAGCTGCCGTGTTATTACAAAAAAACGCGGCAAGGTGGGAACAACCCATTGCCTTTTTCAGAAAATCCCTGAGAGATGCTCATTTGAAATACAACATCATGGAAAAATAGGCATTTGCATTGGTAAAAGCCCTAAAAGATTTCTGAGTTTACATCTTGCGTTCTCATGTCATCGCTTTTGTTCCTAATACTGTCGTCAAAGACATACTAAACCAAGATCCCGATGGTAAAAGGGGAAAATGGATCGCTATCATCCTAGAATATGACTTATAAATCCAACCTACCAAACTGATTAAAGGGCAAGTACTTGCAAGACTAATGGCTGAAACCAACCTCCAAGCTTTAGATATAAATTTTGTTGATACCTTAGAAGAGTAGGAAGAATGCACATCCCCTCATGTTGAACAAATGTTTCTAGATTCACCTTGGTATGCAGATATTCTTTATATATTATCTTATCTAAATGCTCCTCCAACTTTATCAAAGACAAAAGAAAGATTTCTTAAAAAAAAGTCTTTAAAGTTTTGCATTATAGATGGTCTTATGTATTGGAAAAATCCCACTGGTGTGCTACTTAAATGTTTGCTTGAGTCTGATGCAGAGAAAATTATGCACGAAATGCACGAAGGGGAATGTGGGGGTCATCTCTACAAGAAAACCACAGCGAACAAAATCCTTAGAGCCAGTTATTATTGGCCTACCTTATTTCCTAACACTCACAAGCTAGTTATGCCATGCCACAAGTGTCAAATTTTTGATGGCAAGAAAAAGCTTTTACCTTTTCCCAACACCCCATCATAGTCGAAGGACCCTTCCAGCAATGGGGTCTAGATTTTATTGGGGAAATTCACCCGTCCTCATCCGCTCAACATAAATGGATCCTTACAGCCACTTATTACTTTACCAAATGGATAGAAGCCATACCTTCCAGGAACGCCACCGATTCAGTCATCATCAAGTTCCTAGAAACCAATATCCTATCTAGATTTGGCTGTCCTAGAAAAATCATTACAGATAACGCCGCTGCCTTCTCCTCCAAAAGAATGGTCGACTTCTATTAAAAATATCACATTTCGTTAGGACATTCCACAGCTTATTACCCTCAAGGTAATGGTTTAGTCAAGTCCTCTAACAAAAGCCTAGTCAACATCATAAAAAAACTTTTTGAACAAAATCAAAAGGCATGGCATGGAAAACTAGTACACACCCTATGGGTTGATAGATTAACCACCAAAAAATCCATAGGTATGTCTCCTTACCAACTAGTTTATGGCATAGATGCCATTTTCCCAACATCTTTAGGGGTTCCAGTAATGAAGCTATTGCAGGAAGTTCAAATAGAATAAAATGACATGCAAAGGAGAGTAAATCAGACTATCCATTTACAGCAAACAAGAGAAGAAGTTTACCAAAAGGCTCAGTTAGCGCAAGAAAAAATAAAACATATTTTTGACAGGAAGACTAAGGAAAATGATTTTCAGATTGGGGACAAAGTGTTAAAATGAGATTCTAGAAGAGAAGACAAAGGTAAACATGGAAAGTTTGAAAATTTATGGAAAGGGCCTTTCATCATCAGCTCAGTCAGCAGAAACAATGCCTTTTTCCTGCAAGAACCTAATGGGACTGAAACTTTTGTAGGTCCCATTTGAATGGCAGGACATTAAAGGATTATTTTTGTCAGGAGCTCCATTTCTGAGGTTGCAACACTTTCATTCATTGTACATACCACTGTTTGAAAACTAGAAAAATAGAAAAGTAAAAAACAGTGAAAGATAGAAAAGAGGGCGAGTGAAGATAGAACAAAAGCCCCATGTTCCAAAAAATAGTCTTTCGGAAAGCGAGCAAGTCTAAATTCCGCTACTACTACTTCAATGTCTTGTTCAACTATCTAGCATAATCATAGTTCAGCATTTTTAAATTTATTTGCTGATAAGTTAGTGAGTGAAAAAGATGGTCAACATTGTGTAAGATTGACTTACCACAGTGTTCCTTAGGGAGAAGTTACGGTTCTCTCTTGATACCATAAATCAAAGAAGCGAGGGATGAAAAACACATTGTACATCTTAGACGAAGCTTTTCTAAATTTCCTTTTTGCAAAATAATATTTGTATGTGACTGTCTTTTTTATGCCGCAAATACATGACAAAATCAGTTGTCTAATCTGATTTCATCATCTACATTGTTTTAGATTAGAGAACAAAATCCTGTCAAAGCCAGCAATCTTGACGATTGATCGCGTATAGGTAGAAATAATGAAGAGTTCATCGGTTGGTAGAACTCAGATATAAGAGTAGAAATAGATAGGTTCATTTTGCTAAAAGAAAAATATACATTGTCAAAAGGCTGCTAGTTCAAATGCGCCACAGAGAAGAAAGATGTTAGGAAAGATAGTGGGGTAGGTAGAAGTATTATTGATGCTAATCATGCTGTCACTTTTCAGAAGTAGCATCAAAGAAGGGTGAAATTTTGCGCCAATGGGTAAGGCACTGGTCTTCATAAGCCAAAGATCTGAATTCTGGACACCTCCTGACGAGGAGCTGCCCTCCCCAAATGGAGCCACTGTTAGTCATCAGTATTTTTCACTTGTTGGTGATGACTAAATCCATAGCTGAGTTTTCTAGAAGCTGATCTCCATATGTCAATTTGTCATCTAGAAAACCCTCATAAAACTTTTTTTGCCCTCCTACTTTTTAGTCCGCCCATGTCAAGGTGAAGCCTCATTATCACTATCCTATCTAGCTTTAGCCCTACTAGTCTGCCCATCAGCTCTAAAAAGACAATCCAAGTCTGTTCAAAAAGCCTCCCTTAAGTTAGGAAGTGGCGCTTTAAGGCATATTACCCTTGGCAAACATCTAATAGCCAAAAAACCTCCATATGCTACAGACCAGTCATAACAGACCTTCCACTCTGCTAATGAAATTGATCATAGCCCTAAGTCGCGCCACTTACACACCCCTAAGTCTCAGCAATGCATAGACCACAGTCTCAAGCTGATTTTAGGTGTTTTACAGTGTTTTATGGATTTTACAAAGACAGGAAACATGTCATCATCTCAGGAGAAAATTCTTGAATCCACATTTAGAAGAACAACTGCTTATCAATGTAAACATGAGCCTGAGATACATTTGCAGGGTAAGGAGTTACTCATCAAACTCTTACATCTTCATTTAGCCTGATAGCACAGTAAAAGAAAGACAACACTGTCAAACAGACTTGTAATTTGTCATGGCCAAGAATCTCCTTCATCTATAAGCAGAGGGTTAAGGCGCCTCCTTCATCTACAAGTAGAGGGCGATGGCCAATGTTGACTTGAACAATTGCAAGCTGACTGTAAGCATAGGTTTGTTTTAATAAACAGTGAAACAGTGACTAAAAGTTTCTAAGGGAAAGTGATGATCAAGAATAGGGTTAAGATCAGAAAATGTTCAAGTCAAGAGAAAGCAAAGTTTTTTAGGTCTTGTGTCCTAAGAAAGAGGATCATTTGAAGTTTCAGGCATCATCAGTATTGCACAACAAGAAGAGACCCCATTAATCAAAGCTATTATAACAAAACATCTCTGCAGGGGTGCTAGTATGAATGGCTTAAATCAGTGCTGAGCAGGAAGACACTTCAATAAAAAGGACCTCTGTGTACTCTTATGTTTCTGTTGGGTTATGGTATATAGTCTATGGTTTCTAGATAAACATAGAGGAAAATGATGCAAGTAGTACACAGCCCCAGAAATAAACCATCTTGATGAAATTCAAAAAGCCAGTGCAAGTCTCGGTGTTGCAATCACCACAAGAACAAGTGCATTCTTCAGAAGCAGCAGGGTGTGTACTTACAGTGACCAGAAAAATATTTATCCACAGTCCAAGGAGACCTCTGTCCAAATGTGAAAGAAAACCCCCTGCAATATAAATATCATCTGTAGGTGTCCCTTTTCATACAAAGCACCAGAAGTATAAAAGGGGTTTTGAAGTGGCAGTTAAGTTTTTCTTCAGCAGAAAGGGCATTCCAAACAAGTTTACAAATTCATAAATATGCAAAAAGATCATTACATGTTTTCAGATCCTGGAACCTAGTGAAAGCAGATACTCAAAGAAGTAAAAAGAGATCTTGGCATATGGAAAAAGCTCTAAATAAACTTCAAACATATAAGCACAGTATGCAGTTTTTGACTTTTGGATATACGTGGCTAAGAACAAATAAGTTGATACCTATTAATGTTGGAAGGCATGAAAAGACATTTGATAACCTTGTTTCAAATAATGGGTCCCTCATGACATTTTAGACCCTCACAAAGCGAAACCAAGGGTTTTCATGTTTTATGATTATAAAAGACAAAGTGGCCGTTGCAAAGCCCACTTTGAATCTTCCAAAACACTCATGGAGTTCCTCGCTCCACTCGAGATCAAACAAGGAAGATTTTAGGCAATTCGAAGAAGTTTTTGACAGTTTGGAGCTGCGCGGTGCGCCTGCAAAAGCGCGCGGCGCGCTTAGAGAAGATTTTGCATAGGCGCATAACTGTTGCGCGGCGCGCCTGTACATGCGCGCGGCGCGCCTGTGCACTTGGGTCCTGTCGGCCCGACAGGTGACCCGGCACCTTATTGTGCGAGGCGCCCTTCCTTCTAAACGCGTTGCGCGTGGGTTTGGCCTTCAAACACACCCTCTAATCGCATATGAAGCTGCTAAACTTTTTCAAAGGGCCTTGTCATCGATCTAGAGGTACTTCATACGCCTTTTTAGCTCCTTTAAAAATTGCTGTGACAGAGTGAAAGGTTAAAAGTCAAGGTTTGAAGCATAGGTGTAAGATTTGTGTGAAGAAACAAGTTTTGATGTGGCGGGTGAAACATCAAACGCTTGTAAGTGTTATTTAAAAAAAAACATCAAGTTTCCCTCACTGCTATAGTGAAACAAGGTGGAATCTATCATGTTATGTGCATTATTAGAGCCAGTGAGGAATCTGCTTTTACAATCTGAAGGTGTTTGTCAAATTTGTGCCAATGACAGTGAAGTATTTTGGTTGAAGAATAGCCTTGATTGATTAACACTCTTATAAACCTTCGTTTAAACCTTCAGAAGTATGTCAAAGCTCTGCCACCTTGTCCTATAGACAGTAAATTTTGACTGTGTGTTTATATAATCTGATTGACTGTGTTAGTGGTGAAAGCTTTGTTGGTTGAGTTGCATACTAGGACAAGGTCATGATTTTGAAATTGAGAAGTATACCTCAGTCAAAGACACAAAAATATGTTGTTGACCTCCAAACTTCAAAGGGCAAGGTGACCCTATCACAACGCACAACAATTTCACATTGAGTGGGTATCTTCTTTTCACTGTATTTTCTTCTTAAAGGGTTTGCTGGTTGGATTACATATCAAAAGTTGGGAAGGCTTCATTTTAAGGACCAGAGGTTTTGTATTGAGAGGGATATTGTGCACAAACATCCAAAAACATTATTTCCATATCAAAACAGTGGGAGTGACAGAGTTTAGCTCCAAGAAGGCATTTTAAAGACAGTGAGACAGTTTGGTGCTTCAAAAGCATATTCAGCCCAAAATGCCACCCAGGCAAGACAGCCGAAGTGGTTTACACAAAAGATATGAGCCAATTTCTACTGAGGAGGTCAATGCACATCCATCCATCCTTTTCAATTTTCATGAAGTAGGTTGTTTGGATTTCTGCCAGAGAGTACAGGAGGTCAAAAGTTTCTCGCCCTTGACACACCTATGCGCCTTGAGGTTCCAAAGCAAACATTTCCAGGTAGCAGGCCTTGATTTCAAGTTTTCCCCGAGTTATGTATCCAAGGCAACTAAAATCCCATACATTGGCGAAAAATGGTTCAAGCAAGCCTATCTAGACTTGGAGGACTACAAGCCTTTCATCAAGCCCGAGCACAGAGACACATGCACTACTATTTTTCCTTTCTCTCATCTTCTTGCCAGCTATGCTCCTCTTATGAAGATCATAATGAAGTATTTCACCTGTGAAGGGAGATTCTCCCAAGTATATGCATACCACATCCGACTATTGATGCACTTCACTAGAACCAAGCAGCTCAATCTTCCTTACTTCTTGTGCAAAAATATTGAGAAAATGGCCTCTTCTGTCCAGAAAAAGCCTCCATCACAACAAGTAGCTTCTCTATGCCATCATTCTCTGATTAAAATCATCATCCTACACCAGCTAAAGAAGAAAGGGGTTTCATGGGATGTTTTCATTAGTCACCCAGATTTCTCCACTGTCCCTCCGGTCCATACATCTCCCACATCGCCTATTCATCGCCCCTCACCTTCCTCTAGCAAAGCCACTCCTAGAAAGCTCAGATTCACTACAAAACAGTCAAAGGAGCATGAAGAAGGAGAGGGAAGTGGACAGCAAGAAGAGGAAGGGCATGAGAAAGAAGAAAGAGATGAAGAGCAGCAAACTGAAGATGAAGAACAACAACAGGACAGCGGTGAAGGTCAGTAGCAGGAGCAAGAAGAAAAGAGTGTTGAACAACAACATCTCAGTGAAAATGAACATCAGGGACAAGAGGAAGAGCAACAACTTGATATTGAAGGTCATGAACAGCAGTTTGGGCAGAAATTTGAGCAGCAGCTTGAGCCACAAAATGAACAAGAAATCCAAGCACAGCAGCAGCATGATGTTGATGATCAAGGGCAACAATAATTTGAGACAGATCGGCATCATGACATTGAAGAGTAGAAGCAACCTAAAGAAGACACACAGCAGCCTCAAGGAGAGCAGCAGTTTCAAGAAGATGATAAGGGCAAAGAAATTGTGCCTCCTTCTCCTAAAAAGACAAAGCCCAGCACAGCAAGAAAGAAAGGGCCTAAGGCTGACACTCCAAAAGTGACAAGAGTTGTCCCTAGCAAAAGAAAATCGCCAAAGAAGTCTCCCACTAGCATGCCAAGAAGGAAGAGTGCAAGATTAGCCTTCAAGGGCAAAGGGAAAGGCAAGATAGGAGAAAGTCAAGAACATGGAGGTGCATTGGTTGTCATCCCAATCCAAAGTTATGACAGCGATAATGAAGCCCGCATTCTTGAAAACCTTCTAATCCATCGAGAGGGTCAAATTGAAGCATTGGAGAATGACCTTCATCGGGCAAATAACTTCAATCATTTCTTGGAGATCCAAAATAAACAAATGAGTGTCCATATGGCTGTCCATGAGGCACGAGCAATCAAATACAATAATGAGGCTGCTAAAGCACAAGTAAGGATAGAGGAGCTCATCGGTGAGTTTGATGAAGATGAAGAAGAAGACCAGCCTAGGCAGAAGAGGCCTAGAACCATAGGGCTTAAAAGAGCCCTAGAAAAGCAAAAGGAAGAAGAACAAGCCCATCTTCAATCCTTTCCCCTCACTGCACTACTTGAGCAAGAAATTGAAAGTAATAAGGAGGCATGGATAGAAAGAGCCAATAAACATTTGGAGATGAAGCTTGAGAAGGCAAACAGAGACCTGGAGCTGCAAAGGAAGATGACACAACACTATCAAAAGCTAAATCAGTTTGCCCGGCGCAAGCTAAAGGCCACCCAAGAGAAACTGAAGGAAGCAAAGGAGAAGCGCTCGGCACGGAAGGAGAAGAAAGGCACATCAGCACTCAAAATTTTGGCTTCAGCTTCGGAACACATTGCTAAGGACCCTTGAGGGTCATGCACCCCAATTTTGAGCCCATTTTGACAATTTTTGGTTTTTTGGCATTTTTGGGTTTTTGGTAAAAAACTCATAAATTCACCATTTCATTTTGAGGATTCATCAAAGGAGGAGAATGGTATCATTGAATGCCATAATTTCATGGGCACACCCCTCAGCGATTTTCAGAACATTTGGAGATCATTTTCCCCCTCAAAACGACGAAAAAGGCTCGCTTTTTGCACACTCTGCCCGATCTATCAGCAGACTGTAATTTTTGGTTTTTTACACACAGGTTAAGTTTTGGAGGACTTCTAGGCATCAGATTGGGAAAATTCAAGTTTCTCCAAAAATCAGACACTCATAGCTTTCCAAAGAGCTATCATGAGCCTCGTTTCGAGATCGGGAAGGCTGCCAAATGTTGCCGGCAAGTCAGGGGACCTTTTGCTGATGTTTTTTCTGAGTATTTTTGTAATTTTTGAACCTCTAAAATCTGCTTTTTCCAAATGTGCGTTTAGCTATTTTTGCACTTGGAAAATGATGCAAAGTCAATTTAATTCCCCTTTTTAGCATTTTTTAGATATTTTATGGGATATTTTGTGCCTTGGGCTTTGCAAAGCCTCAAGGACAAGTTTAGATATTTTGATTAGGCCAATGAGGATGCAAGTTGAACCATGAGGTTTTCCTCACTTGAGCCTATATATTCCAAAGGCTATCATTGTAAACAAGGTTGAACTTGAGAATAGAAGCAATATATGGTCTTATGAGCTTTGGAAGAAAATACTTGTGTTATGCTTTTGGATTGCCTCTTGGATGTTCTTGGATGGATGATGAAGGATTGTTGATGGATTCCATGACTTGGTAGAATGGTATAGTGTCTCTTGCTTTGTTGTTGTCTTCTAGTTTTCATTCAGATACATGTTTCTTGCTTGCTATAGATCAGTAGAGAACACATTTGAGATATGCCCATGGAGGCACCTCAAATTTCCTGAATCTTCATAGCCTTCATGTTTTCTTCTTCCTTAGTCGCATTAAAGAATTCTTAACTGCTCTTTAACAACTTGAGGATATTGTTGCTAGTTTCATTCATAGTTCTATGCATGTTGAGTAGGATGTATGGTGTGCCCTGCTTACCTATGACTGTCCATATTCCCATCCATAAAACTATCTCTTTGACTGATTAGATTATCATTTTGTTTGAACCAAGGAGGCCTAGTTCCAATCTAGCCCTTTGCCTAAAACTATGCAAATCTTGTTGTTCAAAGTGCCCAATAACTTGAAGTACTGTGTTTAGGTATTCCGACATAGTGTTTTGAGTTGTTAGTCCGTCTTATGTGTTTTCCCCAAAGTCTGATAGCCATTTCCCAAAGTTAGAGGGTCTTATACTTCTATGCATGGCTTGAATGTTTGTTTCTATGTATTGATTAGTTTATAGTTACATTTGGCATGATTAATGGTTTTCCCTACCATGTTTATGTTATCTATTGAACCAGTGATGCTTGAAACTCCTTTTTGTTCACAAACTTGATGTCCATTTACTCCATTTTGCCCAAAGATCCTTTCTACCTTGAATCAAATCGGCCCTTCAACAGCCTTGTATCGTCATCTAATAGCTTTCTTGACCTTTTGACCCCATAGCCCAGTTAATATAACATCTTGTTATCTATTTTATATCTTTGATCAGTTTCATCCCTCACAACTTAAAAAACAAAAAATCAAAAACTTACTTCATAACTAGCCTAAAATCAGAACACAAATAAGCAAACACATAGATATCCCTTACACATATAGAGAGAGCCCTCTCTGAGTCCAGGAAGGCTAGGTCCTCGGGCTCCAAAGATTGGTTTGATGTTACACGTTCATTTGGCTTGCCAATCAGCCAAATCACGGGACCCTAACACAGAGGAAGTATGGACAGGTAAAATGGTAAACTACTCTTTTTTAAATCCGTTTGGTTGTGAGGCATTTGTCCATATTAATAAAGAAAATAGAACAAAGCTTGAGGCAAAATAAAAGAAATGTACCTTTATTGGATATGGTGCTAATGATTTTGGTTATCGCTTATATGATTATGAAAATCACAAAATCATTAGGAGCAGAGATGTAGTATTCAATGAAAAGGTCTTGTATAAGAATTAGTTGCAGGAAAAGAAACAGGAAAAAGAAAGCAAGGAATACGCGGTTCTTGATGAGATAACTGAAAAAGTAAAGGTGCCTGAAAATGATAATAATCAACGACCACAACAGCAGCAACCACCACAACAGCAACATGCACCTCAAACACCTGAAAGTGGTGTTAGAAGATCTACCAGGATAATTAGACCCCCTGAACGATACTCTACTTAATTATATTATTTATTGCTGACTGATTCTGGTGAACCTGAATGTTATGAAGAAGCAATGCAGGTTGAAAGCAGGAAGAAGTGGGAGCTAGCCATGGAAGAAGAGATAGACTCCTTAATGCATAACCAAACTTGGGACTTAGTTAGGCTGCCTGCAGGTAAAACTACATTGCAGAATAAATGGGTTTACAGGCTGAAGGAAGAAGATGGAGGAAAATAGAGGTACAAAGCTAGACTTGTGGTGAAGGGGTTTGCACAGAAGAAAGGTATTGATTTTGATGAAATATTTTCTCTTGTTGTTAAGATGACTTCAATCAAAACTATCTTAAGTCTTGTAGCAGCGGAAGATTTACATCTTGAACAGTTAGATGTAAAGACAACATTTCTCCATGGAGATTTGGAGGAAGAGATATACATGCAGCAACCAGAAGGATATGAGGTCAAAGGAAAAGAAAAATTGGTGTGCAGGTTAAAGAAGAGCTTGTATGGCTTAAAACAGGCTCCAAGGCAGTGGTATCTAAAATTTGACAAGTTTATGTCTGAACAAGGTTATACTAGATGTCACTCTGATCATTGTTTTTATCTAAAAAGGAAAAATGATGGCAACTATATTATATTGTTATTGTATGTAGATGACATGCTTGTTGCAGGATCTAACATGCATGAAATAAATGTGCTCAAAAGAAAATTGGCAAATTCATTTGCAATGAAGGATTTGGGAGCTGCAAAACAAATCCTTGGTATGAGGATAACTAGAGACAAGAAAAATCGCAAATTAACACTGTCTCAGAATGAGTACATAGAAAAGGTGTTGAAAAGATTTAATATGCACAATGCAAAACCTGTTAGTACACCTTTTTCTAGCCATTTCAAACTTAGTAAGGAGATGTGCCCAAAGACCTAAGAAGACATGGATTATATGTCTAAAGTTCCATATGACCAAGAAGTGTTTAATGTATTGCAATGGTCCTGGCATTGTAAGGCTTGATATTGCATAGCATGGGAGTTGTAAGAAGGTACATGAATAATCCAGAAAGAACATTGGATGGCAGAAATGATTCTTAGATATTTGAGAGGTACCACAAATCACATTATGTTTGGTGGTTCACATTGTCGGCTGTGTGATATGTTGATGCAGATATGGAAGGTGTATCAGAGATAACAGAGTGGTTGTTTCACAGATATGTATTTATCAGAGGTGGAAACAACCGTCATTGGGTTTCAAAAATCCAGTATTGTTGCACTTTCAACAACAAAATCAGAAAAGGTTACACAGAAATAAGAAAGAAATGATTTACAGTGCTGGTATGTAATCAGTAAGAATCATGATATCCTTTATAACAAGAGAATGTTGATATTGGGGTGCCATTCATCTTGCAAAGAACTCAGCATTTCATTCCAGGACTAAACACATACATCTCAAGTACCATTTCATACGGTCAGTATTGGAAAATGGAGAGTTGAAGCTGGAAAAGATACACGCTAGCCAGAATCTTGCAGATATGCTAACAAAATTTGTAACCAGGGAGAAACTGAAAATGTGCTCAGTTTCAATTGGTCTTCAAGGATGATAATGAAGATGAGGAACAACTAGGTCCAAAGAGGAGTCATTGTCCAACAAATGAAGTAGCGGTGGAGTTTCTACAATCAGTCTCCAAGTGGGAGATTGTTGGGTGTGGAGCCTAATTTTCTTCCTGATTCAGAGATCCTTGTTCTAGCTGGATGTATACCCCAGGAAAATTGTACACCCTTTCCCGCGGGGTCCGGGGGCCAGCGGTCCCCCGGTGGGGGTTTCGAGGGCAGCGTCTTTGAAGCCAAAAATAGATGTAAAATTTCCTTGTAAAAGTATAGTAATTTCTAGTCAATCTGGGTCATTCATTAGGCAGATGATCTGACGGTAGAAGTTATGTTTAGTTTAGGGTTTTTTGCCCTAGAAGGCAACCCCTCGCTTTTATGAGGGTATTGTATTACGGCTATGTAATGTGTGTGTATTCCCTGAGCGGGAAACAGATAGGGAGACTGTGAGAGAGAACAAAGGATATTACAACAGATTTGCTGTAGGTTTTGTATCTTCATTTTTCTGGATAATAGAAAGGAAGGACTGGCTATTCGGGGTGGACGTAGCCAAAATTGGGTGAACCACGTATATCTGTGTCTCTCTGGTTTTATGTGTTTTCTGTGCTTGTATTTTCTGCATATTTTATGTGTTGCATTGCTCTGTAATATTTAATTTTCTAACACTTTTGTGAAACACGATATCAGCCGTCGGATCGGAGGGCCCAGATGCGACGGTGCGGAAGGATTGCGAGAGCAGTTAACATGTGCGGGTAGAACATATGGGTAGGATCAATGGCGGTTTAAATCCTGACCATTGGATCTTGGGAATTTACGGTTGAGATCTGTCGATGGGAGAGAAATGAGAAGGGCAGGGTTTGATGATCAGAAGCAATGCGGATCGTCCGATCAAACCTAATCAATGGAGGAGATTTAACTGGAGGTCAGGTTGGTGAAAGGTTGAGGGCGGAGCGCGATGAGATCCTGGCCGTTGGTTCTTGTGGACTCAATAGTCCAGATCTAATCGGTGGATGCGATGAAAGGGGGCTGCAAACAAAGTGAGATCAAATCTTGGCTGTTGGTTCTTGTGGATTCAACGACTAAGATTAAATCACAGGATTGGCATCAGAGGGGCAAACACGAACGTGACTTTGGATTCACAATGTGCGATTAAGCACTAGCCGTTGGATCAAACTTGATCAACGGTCAGGATTAAATCGGCGGGCGTGGGTGATGGCTTCATAAGCGGAGCACGATCGAATCTCAGCCATTGGTTCTTGTGGATTCAACGACCAAGATTAGATTGGAAGATCGGAGGAGAGGGCTCATCGCATAAGAAAGAAAAAGGGAAGGCTGTGTTTGCGCGATGCGATCAAGCACTGGCCATCGGATCGGAAGAGATCAACAGTTAGGATTAAGTTGGAGGAAAAATGATGGAGGGTTTGCGATGGAGCGCGACTAGATCCTAGCCGTTGGATCGAGAAAGATCGACGGTCCAGATCACATCGGTGGTTGGAGGATAAAAGCTCACCGCATCGGAATATTTTGAAGAACAAAGGAAAAGACAGGAAAGAAAACCTCCGATTGCGATTTGCGATTAGGCCTTAGTGCTTGGTCGTAGTGCGGGTGACATGCAGAAAAGGGGCTAGGGCTAAGGCCGAAAGGGGCTTAAGACCTTAGTGCGAAAATGAAGATTTTCAAGGATTTTGAAGGGTTTTTGAGGGTTTTGGAGGTTCCGATAGGGGTAAATATGGGGTTTCAAACTTTTAAAAGGGGTTTTCACAAGGTTTTAAGGGAATTTGAGACCTTTAGAGTTTATATGGAGGGTTAAAAAATGAAATAAGGCTTTATGAGAATGAAGGGGAATAAATGAAAATAGGCAATTTCAGAGGCCTTTGGAACAACTTTCTTTGGTGGAACAACATGGCTTTAAGATGGAAATAGTAATGAAGATGAACCTCCAGGATGGAACAAACATAATACTTCAAGGATGATAGATTTTAAAAGGAAATATATCTCTTGAAGGCTTGAAGACAAAATTAGCCACCATTTGGTATATCAGAATTTATAGGTGGCTAACAGAGTAATAAAGAAAGGCTCAGTGAGGCGGATTAATTAATTATGATGTTTATGTGTTGGCTTGGCTGTGCAAACCAAGTGTTATTTGCTTTAGGTGTGAGTGTGTGCAAGTTGTGTGTTAATTTTAATTAATGCCATGTGGTTGTATAAAGAAAAAGAAAAAAATGTTGAAGTACTTTAAAAAAAACTGAAATGATAGTAAAATAAACAGCTACATATGCATAATTTCAACCCAAAAGAAGGATTCCCAAACAAATAGTCTAAAGGGCAGACGAACTTGAATCAAAGCACACAAAATTACCAAAAGAGCTAAGGTATAAGGGACAATGATCCAATGACTCAGATCTACCGGAAAAAATGCAGAAAATAGTAAGAAACCGAAGGGGAAAACCGTTGCAAAGTGGGAGGCGAAAGGTTAAAACCCTAGGGGAAACAAGGGAACCCTAAGGGAAATACCAAACAAAATTCAAGAGGGGGGTTTTGGATGGAATAATAACCTATCAAAAAGGAACTAAAAGAATGATAGATCAGACCCTGAAACAATGGCTGAAAGCGGCTCAAATCTCAGACTACCTACTCAGCTAAAGCACTCCTAGAAAAGTGGAAGTGTACTGAAACCCTAGGGGGCTTGGTTATAATTCAAGGAGACAAATTGAGCATATCCGGGCCTAAGAAAGGCTGAGACAAAAGTCATACAATCCAAAGCAGTACTCTCGGCAAACCCTGATAGACATAGAAAAAATTCAGAAAAAAGTTGCAGCTCACAGGTATTGACCTGTGGGTTGTGGAAATCGCAGTTTTTGGGCTAACATTCGTGAGTTTAGGTAGAAAGCGGAGGTTTGGGCTCAAAAAGTGCGAGCTCAAGCTCCAATATCCTCGGGCGGAAGGTTGCGGAAAAGTTGTCATCTCTAGCGCGGTTGATACCTGTTACATGTGGATAACACCCGAAAACACCTAGAAGTTAGAATTTTTATTGTTTTAGGGCATAAAAGTTAAAAAAAAACATCAAGGGACTGAAAACAGCTGAAGAAAAACCCTAGTTACTAAAGGTGTTGGTCACATAGGAATTTTATTTACAACAGTGGAGTCTCCATTTGTTAGCGTAAATTATTAATGCAAGTGTACGAAAAGAGCTCACTTTAGCTGTGTGAAAAAAATCGCTAAAAAAAAAAATATTGCTGCTTAACTTCTTTAGATCTACAATCGATAGTTAAAACAAATTTTGAAAAAAACATGATCTATGCAATAAAAGCAGTTAAAGAGTGAAAATAAATAAGAATTCCTCCATGCATCCACTAGACAAGACAAGATTTAAAGAATTTTGAATATATTATAACACCTGTGAAGGGAAAAAATAACAGTGTTACTAGTCCCCCTTAATGGGATGGGTTCAATGCTTCAGATCCAAAATTTTCTCTCTCTCAATGGTGTAGAAAACCCAAAATATGTTGAACTCTATGGGAGCTCAAGAAGGAAAGAAAGTAGTAGCAGCAATGAGAATGATCAAAGCGCGATAATGAAAGTGATCAAAGTGAAGAATGAATGGAAAACCCTCCTATTTATAACAAAATATTGAGTTATCCTCGATAATGGCACATAATAAAATATTATTAGCCAAGATGTAGATCTAATTGCTTGGAATATTTTACTATATTTTGTTGGAAGGAAAAGGTATTTAAATTGGTTATATTTAGAAATAATAATAAAATAAATGATTTATTTATCATTTCAAGAATGTGGTTAAGGAATAATTAACAAATAATTATATGTTTAATTATTTCTAGGTGATTTAGTCAACTTTAAGAGGGAATAATAACTAAATAATGATTTAATTAATTATTCCTAGAGAAAAATAAGAAAAATAATGATTTATCTAATTATTTCTCATAATTGGGTTAAATATGACCATGAATATTATTTAAACAGTGGTTTAATTAATTATTCCTAGAGGAAAATCAAATAAATAAGGATTTATTTAATTATTCCTCATGGGGTTTCTTGTTTTAACCAGAAATAACTTAATAAATTATGGGTTATTAAATTATTTATTATATTGAAAGCAATTTTAATTGGTCTTACATGGTGTACTTCGATCCATCTAATTGTAAATGGTTAGATGACCAAATCATGGTGTAACAAGGATTTCGGGAAGTACATGAGATCCTGCACTGCCTGCGCCATTGCAAAACTGACCATCAAGAAGCAAGGCCTCTATACTACATTGCCTACCCCTAATCAACCTTGGGAATTCATATCCATGGATTACATGTCGGGCCTTCCTTCTACTAAGCGTGTCAACAACTGTGTTTTCATGGTCGTCAACAGATTCTCGAAGATGGCCATTATGGCGGTTTGCAAGAAGACTATCATAGCAGAAGCCACTGCTAAACTCTTCTTTTAACGAGTGTGGATACACTTTGGGATCCCACCATATATCATCTCATATCGGGACAAAAGGTTCCTCAGTACATTTTGGTCCATCCTCTAGTAAATGATGGACACCAAGCTCACCAAGTCCACAACTTTCCATCCCAAAAATGATAGCCAGACAAAGGTCATCAAAACATCCACATACATGGGATGAGAGCCTCCCCTATGTACATCAAAAATATACTATAGGCCCTCCACAACTCAATTGGCCACAACCCCTTTCAGGTGGGACTGGGACTCCAACCACTATGTCCCATTGACGTAGCCATGCCATTTGCAACTACTCAGGCTGATTCGGCTCATGTCCAGTCTGAAGCTGACAAGGTGAACAACTTCATTGAGTGCATTCAACACATACACCAACAGGTTCATGAAATATTGGAAAGAGCTAATGCTAATTACAAGCAATGACATGATCAACATTGTGTGCCACACAACTTCTAGGTGGGTGATAAAGCATGGCTACATTTGCAGAAGGAGCGCCTCGCTGAACCCTGCCACAAACTTCACCCGCTCTGATATGGGCTATACACCATCACCAAGGCAGTAGGGGAAAATGGCATCAAGCTCTCTATTCCACCATTCCTTGGTCAACATCTAGTGTTCAATGTGGACCACCTTCGACCCTACTTTTCACCTCCATTAGACACATCCGACATGGCAGAACAACTCACACCAACAAAGTTAAACCCAGACTACATGGAACAAGCCAAAAATTGTCATATCATGGAAACACATATCAAGAAAACTCGCCAGTAGATGATCCAACTATATCGAGTTTTCAAAGCGAGCCAACTCCTTCACCAGGGAAAGTGGCTCATGAGGGACCAAGTTCAACAAAAATTTCCTCATCTCATGGAGGAACTCAACGCAATGGGGACCATTACATCCTAAGGGGGGAGAAATGATCCAGGTGGATATTGGTGGACACTCGCCTATTCCACTTGGACCCCCACCATTTTTTCTTTCAGTTTTTTAGTTTCCTTAACTGTAGTACAATTTACTATTATTGGCATTTTTTTGGGTCCTAAACTTTCAGAGCTGTTTTGAGGCCCTAAATGACGTTTTTTTGGGAAAATCACTTGAGGCTAATATCAGTATTTGACTTGATATTCACTGTCAATAGTTTTAGTCCTTAGATATATGTTTCTAATGAGGTATCATTTGCATTAAACGAAGATCATATGCTAAAGTTACGACCTCGGGAAATTGATGTAGCAATTTACCCCAATGGGGCCCATAGTTTGGTGTTTCATCCCCTAGGGTTAGGTTTTTGGATTTTTATGGTTTTCCATTATTTATCAATAATAAATAAGCCTTAGAGCCTCATTGTAACATAGTTCAGAGGCTTGAAGCCACCACATCTCTTCTCAAAGATAAGCTACCAGCACCCTAGCTATTTTATTTCCATTCTATCTATAGTCATATTTCAGTTATGTGATATTAATGAAATGAAGTCTTATTTCTGATGCATCTCTACATTTATGTGTATTTTTTTATTTTATTGTTTTCCTTCATAAGTCTAGATCACAACATCACATGTACATGACACCACCTATACAACGTTTACACAATGCCAAATGTACACTGCACCAGTTGTACAATGTGTACAGAATACCACATTCATGACATGTGAACGAAACCACATGTACACAATGCCACATGCATGACATGTACATGATACCATATGCACACAACACCACATGTACAATCATGCTCACATCACCATATTTACACCACAGACACAACACCATATGTACATAACATGACATATACAACATGTACATAGTACCATACATACACAACACCGCATATCCAACATGCGCATAGTACGATATGTACACAACAAAACACATCCAACATGTACATAGCACCATCTATACCTAGCACTGCATATGAAATATACACACAACACCATAGGTAAAATCACTAAATATACAACATGTGCAACATATACATAATATTAATGCTGGACATCCATAGACCACACACTGACTCCACAAGGAAACCTTTCTTCTAGTGTATTTCCACTATTCATGCTCATCCTAGTATGTCGCAAATCACACTACTTTCACTTCTCTGATGTACCCCTCAGTTTTACCTGTCCATAACATAAACATAGGCATAGTACAAGCATATAATATAAATTCATAACCATATGATACCGACCTTGTAGATCTGTCATGGCTACTCTTCGCACTTGATTCCCCATAAGATCAGGAATCTCTTCATGCCATTTACCAGCATGAGAAATAATTCCTCCACAAGAATGATTCTTGAAAACCCTGTCATACAATGACATAGATACATACATATATATAATCATTAGCATAAAAAAATCATCATCCTATCAGACAACGACATATATACACACATATATACATATAAACATCAACATTAAACAATCATGATCCATGATGACACTGTCATACACGACATACATACATGTATACATATATAAACATCCACATAATCATGATAAAAACACCATTGCTAGATATCATAAGGTCTAAGTTAAGAGAACTTCCTTTATCCTTGCACAACATTGAGAAAAAAAATTACCGACATAGCCAAATCTTCTAACACCTCAGATCCATTTTATTCACATTTTATGTTGCCTTTCCCATTTATGTACTACCACTGTCCATTTACCAAAATGGACCCAACCAATCCAACTGACTATCATATTCTTACCTTCTATTGCACATAATCATACATCGAGCTTCATTCATCTCTTACATTGCCTATTGGGTACCACAAAGCTCCCCCTGAGATCCATTAACTTTACTCTTTCCCAATCAATTCCAAAGACTCTCAAAACATAAAAGGAAAGAACAAGAAAAAAAAGAAGAATACCACGAAAACCAAGGAAATATGACACCTCAAAAAAGTGGCATGATCATGCACTAGACACAATCAAAACCACAAAGAAAGCACAACAAATACCAAAATACCAAAAGCATAAGACTAGCAACAACTACATGAATCAATCCCCATGGTTCCTAGTGCTTCCCAAGGAAATATCAACCTGAGCCTTCTACAAGATTTCATAACAGTCTCTTTTTCCATGCAATCCACTACAACATACTACCATAAACACATAATTGTTAGTGTATAATATAAACATACAATATATCATCTACCTTACCTTGTTATGCCAAGCACCCTGCCTTGTGCCTAAACACATACATATATCACCTCTCAAGGGACTCCAATCCATTGAAGAATCCAACAATAACTAGAAACCAGTTGTTATACTTGTCAAATACATGTTCATAAATATAGCACATGTCCACATAAGGCTAGAAAATATTAGGGTTAAGAATACTTCCTGTATGCAGAGTACTCATTCATTTGGAATTAGGGTTTCCAAGCATAGCCAAAGGAATTATTTCTCAATTCCTTTCTGTTACCACTTACCTTTCTATAATTGAGTCTTAATATGTGCTATCTCATCACCTAGTTGTTAGTTATATAAGCAATGAACTCACAGTCATCAGTCATAATACATACTGCTACAACTATCACCTACTTACACTTAAGTACATATCATCTATCTCAACACATATCATATTAGTACAACTGTCATAAAAAAATATCATTCTTTCATGCAATATCACAGAAACATATACTCATATCATGCAATTAATCAAACATTCAAAAAAATTTCAAACATACCATGCTAAATAGATCAACTAGATGACATAATCAAACACTCAAAACAGTCAAGCACCAAGTGTATGACATAAGAAAACTCATACCTCAATGTATCTTAGGGGAGGCTATCTTGTCTACACAATAAATATATATTAGAATGACATAAATTTAAATGATATCCATAACAAAAACTAGCTAACGAGTTCACATCATAAACTCATACTTGTCATTCATGCATAACAATCACATCTGCATAGTTAGTCTAGATTACTACAACACAATAGCACACTTATGTCGACTCATAATTTAATTTCATAACCCTAACCATTTTACTATGCCAATGCAATTTAACACGATACATATGACATCAAGATATCAATTCTATATCCCTAATCATCAAGTTAACTAACATATAACATAAACAATTTAATATATAACATGCTCATCAACAACATATAATATAATTATTGATCAAAATATTCATATTCATATTCATCAACAACATATAACATATTCATCAACAGCATGTAACATAGTCTTCAAGCTAATACCATGCATGACTAACCAATGCATGTACATATGATCACACTCATCAACTAACATCTATCATGTATGTAACCATAACATCAATAGAATGAAAGGCATACACCTAACCATAATGCATATGAATAACACTAATCAAATAGCATTTATCATACATGTAACCAAAATAAAATTGGAATTAAAAACTTATAAGTAACCGTAATGCTTACAATAACCATGAATCACGTACCTACATGCCAAGCATACAAACTTGTATCATGTTCTTCTCTTACCCCAAATTCCATTGTTGCAACTTCACTTTAATGATCTGCATCTCCCGCTCTATCTTAGCCAACACATTAACATCATAACATACCAATATCATCATGATGACATAATTGCATACAATGACCTTATGCACAACAACCTTCACCATGAAAATGCATGCATAAAAACATATAGACACTGACATGCATAACAAATGCATATACAACCATACAATCATGATGACACATCCCACAACAACACCATCAACCTTCACATGGTAACATCACTACAACCATGATCAACACCATGCAAATGCAACACTCACACATAGACTGCAAGCATACTAAACACATATGAAACCAATGTAAATGCATGATCAACACAACCCATCCAATTCGAGAGTTGAACCATGCTCTGGTACTACTCTATAACACCCTCTTCCCACATCTACCCAAGTAACATGCCAACCAGGGTAAACATGCGATGAGAGGCTACTATAATGAGATTCAAACTCCTAGGTGATCTTAAGGAAGTGGAACCAAAATAAACACAACATACAAACCTTGTACAATAATAAAAACACCCCGAGGAGGTAACCCAACCATTCAAGCCCCTTAACCCTTGGTGACATTGACATTTTTACCTCTTTGAGCCATAGACGTGGGAACAAGATTGCATGCTAGCATCCAGGAGGGCTATAGATGCAGGCATAACACAACATTCTAGTGTCTAGGGCCCCAATTCATGAGTTTTTTGCTAGCGTCCCTAGGAATTGAGCCACCTTTTTAGGCCCATAACCCACTGCTTTGCCCAGAACTTCATGAAAATTTCAAATATGGTAAATAAAATTAGGAAAATGATACATAAGAAATCACATCGACACGAACTCATTTGGAACCCTCCTATCCATGACAGAAAGTTTTTCAAACATGTCACAAACATTGAAACTATAGGTGTAAACAACATATATGAGCATAGGGGTCTCATACTTATCTGAGAATCACTAAGAAGAATTTCTCCCTTAAATAATTAGCTACAATACAATATATTTACCATATATACAATGTTCATTCATTTACAAGTGAAAACATGGATAGATCCATACATAATCACTGGTAAAATACATGCTTATAACCAACATAATAACAACAAAAATACCGTGGATACAACAAAAATATAATCCACATAATAAACAATGTATATATACATAAAATACCATATGGATTAACTCTTCATTACTGAATGTAAAAAACAACTAGAGATGGGACTTCTACATTCCACCCGACCATATATTGGTTGAGCCAAATCTCTCTTTATCAAATCGCCCCTCTGCCAGATTCCAAGCATGAATGTGGGACTCAAACTGAAAGAAACAACCAGGGCATCCTAAGGCTAAACCACCTCAACCTCATCAAATAGAAATAAGGTTTTACCATGATCCACACCTGATCACTAGGCCAACACAAGCATGGATTTCACTAGATTCTCTTCGCCTAAACCATGAGGAATTTTCATGTCTCCTAGTCTCTTAGGTTTTACCGCAACCCACAGTTTGAATCAGGGGTCACTAGCCCCTAAACTAAGGCATACTCTCCAGGTTGTACCGCATGTCCCAACCCATAATTCTTAGGCCCAAGGGAGATAAAACCACCTCTATGCTTTACCGTATATCTTGCCATTCACCAGTCGAGGATTACTAGGCCTACTGAGGTACCACAATATCTGACTTTACCACAACCCACAATCCGTTTTAGGGGGTTACTAGGCCATATGTTATATCAATTTAGAGATCCACCCCACTAAGCTTAGAATCCATTCGACAATCTAGCTAAACCAAAACATGAAAAATCTACAACACCATGGCTATCCGGAAACAGAAAGGCTATGTTGTAAACACTATCACACCTGGAAAAAACCCATGCCAAGACAGGAAAGAACCACATGCAATACCATGCATTCCATATATAGCAAGGAAATCATATATACAAATCAATACCTGGAAATAATCCTTTTATAGCTTCTTCATTCTTGCTCCTCCTTGCTTGTCTCCTCCTTCTTCTTGATTTCTTGCCTTTATTGCTGCAATGCCAAAGTGCTCCAAGAAACTCTAAGTGTCCAAGAGTGAGAGAGAGAGAGAGAGAATAGAAAGAGAGACATAAGTGTGAGAAAAATATTTCCAACTAATCCTCATAAGCCTTTTTATTAATGAAGCCTCTATTTTTTTCATTTTCCATTATTTTCCTCCTCGCATGCAACCTCTGACATTTCGCCACCCTTTTCTCCTAATTTCCATTATTTTCATAAATAAATGCCAAATAATTCCTCTTTCCTTTACAAATCCTTTTCCATTTCCTTTCCCAATTTCCTTTTGTCATAATAATCGAAATGAACACCCACTAGGATATTTTTCCCAACATGCAACTTGGAATAAGTGTCCCATCAACCGTGGTCTTATATTTTTTTACATGGAATTTTAACCAGGACTCTCACAAAACCCTCTCTACAATAGAGGCAGAATACATAGCTTCCACAAGAGCTTGCAAAGAGATGTTGTGGATGCAATAGTTTTCAGGAGGGATGGGAATAAAACAAAATAAATATGTGTTGCATTGTGACAATCAAAGCACCACTCATTTAGCAAAAAATCCAACATATCATTCTAAGACAAAGCAAATTGATGTTCGATATCATTGGATTCCTTGAGTGTTAGATGATGAGATGCTACAGTGGGAGAAAATACACATTAAAGACAATGTAGGTGATATGTTAACAATTTTTTTGCTGAGGGATAACCAAGAGCTTTGTATAACCTTGGATAGATTATTGCAAACATGATGAAAGTAATCTTGGGAAAGGATTAATAGCAGGGAGAAAGAAATAATGTCAAAAATTATCACTCAATATTTTATTTTCTCTCAAGTGGGAGATCTTTAAGTGTGAGACCAAATCAAAGTAAAATTTTTCCACACCCATGGTATCAGTAACCCATGGTATTGGGCTCATAGTATTGTAATGAAATCTATTTTTATAGGGATGTGAGTAAAAAGAAGCCAGTAAAATGTAATATTTTATTGTTATTGTAATGTGCAAAACCTTTCTTATCCTTTAACATACTAAAATAACACTATTACCGAACTTTAATAATATACATGTAAGGAAACATACATCTAAAATTTTTTAGATTCATTGTACACATGATCAAAAAATATTCTTCCTTTCTCGAATTGGTTTCTTTTTTTTTTTTTAGAGAAAGAAAAACCAAAACTTTTATATTAATAAAAAATTGTTTACATCAACTTACATTCGTTATCAATAATTGTTAAATATTGTTCAAAATATGTGTTATACTTCAAAATATACTAAAACTTATGTGATAATGTCAAACATGTTGAACATAATTACATAACATAAAATCATATTAGCAAGTATCAACTCACACGGATCCAAGAAAACCTATATATTGTAAAAAATAACTCTCCCACTCCTCATTACTGACCCCTCTCAAAATTATTCAAAAAAAAGAATACCATGTTGTAGTCCAATGCCTCTCGTAGAGAGAGTGCCCACTTTCATGTGTCCTTCTCTATAAATGTGTTGAATAGTAATTCTACTGAAAGTATTGATTATATCCTTTTTCATCTTCTTCTAGTATTCCAGAGGAAGGGAGTTTAGAGAATACGATTGTAGTCCAATGCGTCTCTTAGAGAGAGTGTCAACATCCATGTTTCCTTCTCTGTAAATGTGTTGAACAATAATTGATTAGTCGTTCATAAATTTTTCTCAAAATTCAAAGTTACATGATTGGGTTGAAACCAGGATGGTTGTGTAGATCTCGTCTTCATGATTCTGGCACCATTAATGGTTCAAAAAAAATGATTTCGTATGAGGGATATATCACGTTTTGATCGAAATGAAAAATAGGTAAAATTGCGATAGGTTTGACTAGGATGCACAATCAGCAAGGTGGATGCATAGTCAGCAAAAGGAATATTTTGAGGAATATTCCTTCCTTAGAGCCAATCATAGGTTGACAAGTGTCACTTATTTATTGGTCAGTTGTTTGTATTTTTATGTTTTTTGGGCCAATCAGAAGGTGCCACGTGGCTAGCCCTGAGGCCGCCACGTGCCACTTGAACCACATTATAAAATTTTGGGTGAGGTCCCCAGGGCTCGACCCCACGACCTCCCGTGGGCACGCACATGCCTTCACCACCCGAGATACACGAAGTTCTTAACATTCATATGTCACGACTTTGTGTTATGGTTTAAACCATTGGATTATGGGGGTTGGGGACCGCCGATGGTCCCAACCCGCCAGCGGTCCCCACGTATTGTTCACATGGCATACAAACGTAACAAAAAAACTCCAGCCACAAATTTTAAACCTCTGACAGTTCAACATCCCGCCAACAGTTTCAACATGTCACATGGCAATGTTACACCGCGCGGTTAATGTGACGGTTAGCGCTAACCAATATTGTTCAACCCATAGTTTAAAACATCCGACCGAAGTTTAACATGAGTTCCGCCAAATCGCTAATGGTTGTTAACCACGGGGTTTGGCGGACATGTACCCAACAATAAATTTAATGCCACGGTTTATTCGATGGTGGTTTAGGCAAGCATGCCGTTTCTGGCGGGATTTTCTATTTTAGCTCCAGATAAGTTGATTCCTCCACTTTTAGTGGAGTTTTTATAGGTGTAACTGGGTAAAAGAGCAGGAGACTCAATGTTTTTCGCATTCTGAGTGAATGAAGAATCATTTTTGACTAATTGGAGCATTCTGGAGCCATTGGTGCAGAGAAAATAGCCATTATAGGCTTGAAACTACCTGTATTTACAAAATTTTGAGCATAATGAAAGATGGACATGCCAATGGGAGCTGGACCAGCAGATGTAGCCCAAGAGGGGTGAACTGATTCATCATGCCTGTTGTGTAAATTATATGTGGTGACTTAATTCTCTATTTTACATTGCTTTTCAATGTTATTTAAGCTTGTTTTATGCTTCTAATTCACCTAAAATAATCTACAATTCATGGAAAAACATCTCAATCCTTAAGAAAACTAATGAAATGATTATGCACATCTTTATAAAATGAAAAGAAACTTAGCACAAAAAAAATAATACAGTAATTTTAGATCATATTGGTATCATAGCTAGAGTTTATTCTCTAGTATTGTTTAGTGCAAATATTTTTTTAACTGTTTGCAAGTTTTATATGCTTACAAGGCTCAAGCTCAAAAGAGAAGAAGGAAGATTGGTGGGATCAAAAGGGTCTCAAGAAGAGCCAAAGAAAAGGAGAATAAAATTGCCACAATCTCCACCACCTATTTCACCTCCTAAAGAAGCAGAAGCTCCATTAAGCATGCCTCAAGAGGAAGGAGAAATCCATGAAGAAGTTGATCCCAAGGAGGAAGAAAGAGTGTTCAAGAAAGCATTTCTTGACATGAATGAGATGGCTAGAATCCTTTATAAAGAAAGGAATGAGAGACTAGAAGGAGAAGGATCCAAACTTCACAAGGAAGGACATGGATCTTCAGGAGGTCACAATGATGAAGATAAGTCAAATAAGGGAAATGGAGGAAATGGATGCAATGGAGAGCCATCATCCTAATCCTAATCATCATCATCCTCTACTTCTTTAGTACATCAGCCACACAAGTCAAAGAAAATTGATAAAAATCCTTTTTTAAAACTTGATGTTAAGTTTGAATTGCCAATGTTTAATGGTGAAGTCAATGCAGAAAATATTGATAATTGGATTAGGCAATTGGAGGTCTATTTGAGAATCTAGAACCTTCAAGATGTTGATACCAAAATCCAATTAGCTTCATTGAGAATGGAAGGTGCAACACTTGTTTGGTGGGAAGCGAAGACAAAGAAGGAGATCAAGAAACATGGTATTATTATTCTATCATGGTCAAATTTCATTATTACTATAAAACAAAACTTTTATCCATTAGCTCATATGTAGAAATCCATAATGAACTGGCAGAACTTTAGGCAATTGAATGGACAAAATGTGCAAGAATACACCCAATAATTTAAGAGAAGAGCTCTCTTATTATGGGTAGATTTGCATAGCCAAGATACTTTGCTCAAGTACATAAGAGGCTTACATAGCTACCTAAAACTTACTATTCTCATGTTTAACCCCACCAGTCTAGATGAAGTATGTGTTCAGGCCACATATCTAGAAGCTAGAGGGAAGAACATTTCTAAAGAGGGTAGAAATAAACCTTTTAAGGGTAAAAACAAAGAGAATACCTCAAAAGGTAAAAGCAAAAAGAATTCATCTGTTAAGAAAGAGGGAGAAAAAGTGTTTTGTAAAAATTGTTCAAAAGAAGGCCATGATGAAACTCATTGTTGGAAATTACATCATGAAATGAGGCCAAAGAAACCCAATAACAAAGGGAAACAAAAAACTGTTGCTACAACTCAACATGATTTAGGAGATGATTTAGGTGATGAATCTAAGATTACATCCATGGGATTGAAGAAAATGAAGGGAAAATAAATTGAAACTAAGCCCAGTACCAATACATAAAACTGTCACATAAACACTCCAAATGAAGAAGAAAGAATTGAATTGTTTCATGTGAGGGTCATATCCAAGCATACCAAGGTTGACACATTGTTTGACAGTGGGTCAAAAGAAAACTTAATCTTTGAATACTTGGTCAAGAAACTTAACCATGGGACCATACCACATAAAAAATCATATCCATTAGGTTGGATTTGTAAGGATGCAAATTTACAGGTTTCAAAGAAATGTATATTACGGTTTGCAATCACTGAAAATTTTTGTTGACACAGTTGAATTAGATGTGGTTCCTCTTGACATAACATGTATTGTGTTGGGTAGTCCTTAATTGTATGACAGGAAAGAAATATTCCATCACGATGAGAAAAAATATCATTTATTCAAAGATGGCAAGGAGTACATTTTTAGAGCACATCACAAGAAGACAAACATTGCTATGGTAAATGCTGGACAGGTAAAAAGGCTGGTAAATTCAAGTAAGAATTTTGTTCTTCTTATGATTAAGCCTAAAGTTGATGTTAATATTGAATCATTTGAGTCATGTCATCCTAATTTGAAATCAGATTTATATGATGTAGTTAATGCACATCATGAGATGTTTCAGGAGCCAACATGATTGCCTCCAAAAAGAGAGATTCAACATGAGATTCAGTTGCAGCAAAATTTTCCTCTTCCAAACATCCATATGTATTGCATGTTGATAATGGAGAATGCTGAAATAAATAGGAAAATCAAAGACATGTTGGACAAAGGAATCATAAGGCCAAGCACTTTGCCATGCGGTTCACCCATAGTCTTGATACCAAAGAAAGATGTGACTTGGCGCACGTGTGTAGATTTTCAAGATTTGAACAAGATTACAGTAAAGAATCATTACCCACGCCCAAGAATAGATGATTTTCTTGATTAGCTGAAAGAAGAAATTTTTTTCACTAAGTTATATTTACGAAGTGAATATCATCAAGTAAGAATTGTAGAAAGTGATATATGGAAAAATGCATTCAAAACCAAACAAGGACTCTTTGAGTGGTTAGTTATGCCATTTGGTTTGTGTAATGAACCAAAAAATTTCATGCGTGTTATGGATAGTGTTTTGCATCCATTCCTTGATGCCTTTGTGATTGTGTACTTAGATGACATATTGATTTTCAGCAAAACAAGAGAAGAACATGTCTTGCATGTGAATAGAGTGCTTGATATTTTGAAGAAAGAGAAATTGTTTCTTAAGATGTCAAAGTGTGAGTTTGGAAAGACTTATTTGGTCTATTTGGGACCTATTGTAGGAGGAGGAGAGTTGAGAATTTATTCTTCTAAAGTGGAAGCCATTTTGAATTGGCCCACACCCAAAACAGTAACCGAGGTAAGAATTTTCTTAGGTGCAACTCAATATTGGAGAAAGTTTATTGCTAACTTTTCTTCCATCGCAGCTCCTATGAATACAGTGAAAAGTGTGAAGAAAGAATTCCAATGGGGAGGAAAAAAACAGTAAGCTTTCGAAGCTCTAAAATACAAGATCATTTCAGATCCAGTCCTTGCATTACCAAATTTGAGACAACCATTCAAGATACAAACCGATGCTAGTGATTATGCCATGGGCGCAATACTTTTGTAGCATGGTAAGCCTATTAATTTTCATTTTGAAACATTTAATCGTGCTGTGACAAATTATCCTACATATGAAAAATAACTATATGCATTGGTAAAAAGTGTCAAGAAGTTGAAACACTACTTGATGGGTAAAGAGACTATTGTGCATACGGATCACCAACCATTATAGTACTTGCAATCACAAAAAAAATTGCAGCAATCAAGACATTTCAGGTGGATGGGATTTCTTCAACAGTTTCACTTGGTTATAAGGTATAAGAAATTTATTTTCAAGGAAGTTGCTGATATGCTTTCAAGACCAATTATTATGCTTCTACTTTACTAAAAACTGATTCTATTGTACATGAGAGCTACATAGAACAATATGCACATGACATTGATTTTCAAGATGTGTATGCTAGTTTGAGTGAAGGGAATCAAGTTAAAGAAAAATATTATCACATGCATAAAAATATGCTATTTCATTTGGGAAAGTTGTGTATAACACAAGGAGAGAGGCTAAGTGTCATGAGAGAATCTCATTCATCTCTTATTGTTGGACACTTTGGGGTAAGCAGAAAAGTGGTGCATCTACAGAGGTATTGCTATTGGCCTCACATGGTAGATAGTGTGTCACATTTTATAAGAGGTTGTTCTATGTGTGCAACAAGTAAGCCTAGTAATAGGAATCTTGGGTTATACACTCCACTATCGGTACCATCAAGGCCATGGGATAGTGTCTCCATGGACTTTGTTGGAGGTCTACCTATGTCAAGAAGAAAACATGATTATATTTATGTAGTTGTGGATAGATTCAATAAAATGTGTATACTTATGCCATGTAAGAAAACCATTACTGTGAACTTTATTTTCAACATGTTTGAGTTCATTTTGGATTGCCAACTTCTATTGCTAATGTCAGGGATTCTAGATTCATTGGGAATTTTTGGTCAAATCTATGGAGAATGATGGACACAAAGTTGAAAAAGAATAATTCTTTTCATCCGTAAACAGATGGAAAAAATGAGGTGGTGAACAGAACCGTTGTGCATCTATTGAGAGGATATTGCAGCAAAAATCCTAAGTTGTGGGATGAACAACTGCATTACATTCAACACGCTTACAACCGGGAAAAGCACTCTTCTACACAAACATCACCTTTTGAAGTATGCTTTGGGTATTTCCTAAAATCTCCATTAGAATTCATCTTTGGGAAGGATGGTAAAATATATGGCCATAGTGATATTGAAAAGGCTCAAAAGTGCATTGAGAAAATTTAGATTATACATCAACAAGTTCAAGAACAACTTGAGAAAAGTCAAATAAAATACAAAGAGAGGCATGAAAAACATAGAGTTGATTAAAATTTTCAAGAGGGAGATGGGTTATGGTTACACATTAGCAAATAAAGGATGCAAGGGGAAGGTAAAAATCTCAAACCCATTCGATATGGTCCTTTCAAGATCATAAAGCAAGTTGGTAATAATGTATTTCAACTTGACTTGCCTTCTTATATGCAAACATATTCAGTTGTTAATGTTGAAAACTTACGTTTGTATGAGCCACATTTGATCGATGATCAAGGAAGTGATGTTCAACTACCTTCCATTGAAGATTTCTCGCCAGAATTTATGGATGAGCTCAAAGAAGATACAATTCTTGATATAAGGATAAAAGCATTCAAGAGGGGAAATTTTGACTACCTTCGAGTTGGGCTCAAAGGAACTAAACCAAGCAAGGAAAAATGGATGGAGGTTGGAAAGGTGAGGGAGCTGTACCCTCATATACTGAACAAGTAATCAAGTATTTTGGGGTCCAAAAGCTTCCCAATGGGGAGGAGTGATTAGGAGTTCATAAATTTTGCTCAAAATTCAAATCTATAGGATTTGGTTGAAACAGGATGGTTGCGTAGATCTCGTCTTCCTGATTTCGGCATCGCAAACGGTTCGAAAAACCAATGTCGTATGAGGGAGATATCGCGTTCTGATCGAAATGCCAAACAGGTAAAATTGCGACAGGTTTGACTGGGATGCACAATCAATAAGGTGGATGCATAGTCAGAAAAAGGAATATTATAAGGAGTATTCCTTCCTCAGAGCCAACTGCAGGTTTACAAGTGTCACTTCTTTATTGGTTAGTTGGTTGTAAGTTTATGTTTTTTGGGCCAGTCAGGAGGCCCCGTGACCTCCCGTGGGCACGCACAAGTATCCACCACCTGAGCTACATGAATTTCTTAACATTCATATGTCGTGGTTTTGCGTTGTGGTTTAAAACATTGGAGTATGGGGGTTGGGGACTACCGACGGTCCCAACCCACCAGCGGTCCTCGCATATTGTTCACATGGCATATAAATGTAACAAAAAAACTCCAACCACAAATGTTAAACCTTCGACAGTTCAAAATCTTGCCAAAAATTTCAACATGTCACATGGTGATGTTACACCGTGCTATTAATGTGACGGTTAGCGCTAACCAATACTGTTCAACCCACAATTTAAAACATCCTACCAGAGTTTAACATGATTTATGCCCAATCGTCGACGATTGTTAACTGCGGGGTTTGGGGGACATATGCCCAACAATAAATTTAATGCCACGGATTATTCGGTGGTGGTTTAGGCAAGCATGCTATTTCTGGTGGGAGTTGCTATTTTAACTCCAGATAAGTGGTGTCCTCCACTTTTAGTGGATTTTTTCTAGGTGTAACTAGGAAAAAAAGTAGGAGACTCAATTTTTCCCATTCTGAGTGAATGAAGAGTCATTTTTGACTAATTGGAGCATTCTGGAGCCATTAGTGCAGAGAAAATAGCCATTAGAGGCATGTAACTATATTTATTTGCAAAATTTTGAGCATAATGAAATATGGACATGCTATTGGGAGTTGGACTAGCAGATCTAGCTGAGGAGGGGTGAACTGCTTCATCATGCCTGCTGTGTAAATTATATGTGGTGACTTATTTATCTGTTTTACACTGTTGCTCAGTGTTATTTAAATTGGTTTTATGCTTCTAATTCACCTAAAATCATCTACAATTCATGGACAATCATCTCAATCCTTAAGAAAACTAATGAACTAATTATGCACATGTTTATAAACTGAAAAGACACTTAGCACAACAAAACTAATATAGTGATTTCAGATCAATAATTCTCCCAAAATTATTGATTAGCTCATTTTTCCTATTCTTCCAGTATTCCAGAGAAAGGGAGTTTAGAGAAGACAATTCCATAGCCTAGTGAACAATAAATTTTGAGTCCCCAAAGACTATCAAAGCTTCAACCTGCAAATATTTTTCAAAAAAGAGAGTACCCCAAAGTGTTAGAAGTTCAACGCTTGTATTTGAACCATACCCACTATTCCAAGAGATATTATTCTTGAATTTTGTTTTACTGCAACTTGATGTTTTATGTGTCATTAATCCCCCGAAATGGTGTAGTTTTATTTGAGCAAACAATTTAGAATATTTTTCAGAAATTTAGTGTAGCAAAAAAATATTACTTTACATTAATAACATGTTATAATTTAGAAGGTTGATTTTAACAAAATAGCGAGCTTAATTATATATATATAAATTCTATTTACATTATTTATTTTTAGCGAAGGATAACCTTACTATAGAAAATTATAAACGTCTGACCGTGACATTAATCTTTACCTATACTCTTTCCTGAAACATCAATTCCTAATGTACTTTCACACTTTTGTATCAAGTAATTTACATCTACACTTCCACTACTAATTTATCTTTTCACTGTTTTTGGCCTCTCACATATCACAAGTCGCTTTCCTCATATTGTTTCTGGCATCACCTCTCCAAAAGAAACATGTTGATCTGTGTTTGTGAGTAAACTAGAATTTGCACCAAAAGGGTGCAAATACATGTCAATAGAAATGTAGATAAATGTAGTTTGTTTTTAACTTTTTGACTGGATTAAGTATGTTTTTCATTTTTTCAGATCATATATAAATAAACAATACTAGTTAATATGGGGTAGTGATATAATATTAATATACAATTATTTCATTAACGTGTATCATCAGAAGGATGGTGAAGTCATTGAATAGAGTGATCCATTACCCAGTGAAGTTTTGAAGGATCCCAACCATATGTGCTTTCTCTTCCCAACCTCGCAAATCTCGGGCACCCACTTCCCCAGCTCCAGTGGCGCACGCCTCGGTACGTTCGAGAGGCTAAGCCTCTCAGTTTCGAATCCTGTCTATGCCATCACTGAAATTTCCATTAATACCATCCATGACGATCATCAGCGAAGATAAAAGGCAAGAGATGGGATTATATGGAGCTACAAGCTTCTCCACGTCCAGCGTAATCATTATGGTGGGGTTATTACTCAGAAAAATATATGAAATTGAGGCGTCATGTTTTCCAGCATAATCACTAACAACTGGAGCATAGGCCATTTTCCATGAAACACATCAAAGAAGCAGAATAAAAATGCTTCATGATGTTTTAAATGTTCATTATCTGCATAACATAATAAGTGGAATAAAAAGGCTTCATGATATTCTACATGTTATATTTTAAATTCGATCTGAAGAAAACAATTCTACATGTTATATTTCAAATAGAAGAAAACAAGTTATCCTACAAAAACATATAAGATACAATAATAACATTGGAATACTATCTTTTTAGATACATGAGAGAGAGGTTTCCATGGCATGTTTGTCTTAAAATTCGAAACTAAGAGGGAAGCTTTACATGATGATGTAAGCACTCATAAGATTTTTTTTTGGCAAAAGTAATCGATGAGAAATTCCCACCACCTTCATCATAGGCATATGTATTTTCCAATTTCTTTCTATCCAAAATTTTGTTGATTTTATGTAACTCATTTTTTTGTTTTGGTATTTATTTTTATTCCTCATTTTATGACCATCTTGCATCTTCATTATATTTTTCCCATTCTTCTTCGGTCTCAAATTCTCAACAATGGATATGACCCTGCCACCCATATCCATTTTTTGTTAGGTCATCCTCATCATCACTATCTACAATCTCCTGATTATACTCCTGATAACCTGGATAACACTCAAAGTAACTCTCAAAAATGAAGTTTGGATCCTTTTCCTGAGTATAATTCTCTCAAGTATCCTTCTCCCTCCACTGCTGAAGCCTGTGATGTTGGAAATATTTTCATTGATGGCAAAGGAGCACAAAGGAGCAACACCAAAACTATCATTAAGGAAAAGGAGTAGAGAAGTAGTAACAATAAGGGAAAGAAGTAGATCAGGCAATAATGTATTAAGAAAGCGTAAAAGAGAGGCAAGGAGTAGCAATAGACCATTAGCAAAGGAAAAGGAGCAGAGAGGAGAAAATTTAGAATCAAAGGAGCAAAGGCAATAGAGGAATCAAAGAAGCAAAGACAGTAGAGAAGAAGTTAAGGCAGCAAAGGAGAAAAGGTAGCAAAACAGCAAAGGCAGAGTCATGAATGTGCTGGGCAGGGTCGTGAACGTGTTGGGTCAAGTCATGCACATTTAGGTCAAGTCGTAAACGCTAAGAGGGTCAAGTCGTGAACGTGGGGCAAGTCGTGAACATGGGAAAATTCGTGAACGAGTCAAGTATTTTAAGCAACTAGAAAGAAATGAATAGGCACAACCAAAGAAGAAAAGTCGGAAAACTAGAGTAAAGATACAGTGAGGACTGTTGGATCTGGGCATTGATCAACGATAGAGGTTAAATCACATATCACATATCGGCAAGTTTTACATTGATATTATAAGAAATCACAATTTAAATTGTTTAAAGTGCGATGTGAAGCAGATAAGCAAAGGATCAGCTTGGACCATTGGATCAGGGCATTGATCAACGACGGAGGTTAAATCGCATATCTCATATCGACGAGTTTTACATTGATATGATACGAAATCACAAGTTAAATTTTTTAAGTTGCAATGCAAAGCAGATAAAAAAGGAGCAACATGCACCGTTGGATCGGGGCATTGATCAATGACGAAGATTAAATCACTTATCTCACATCGACGATTTTTGTGTTTAGTGCTAAGTTCACACGATAATTTGTTTAAGTTGTAATGTGAAGCAGATCAAAAAAGGAGTAGCGTGGACCGTTGGATCTAGGCATTGATCAAAGACGAAGATTATATCGCATATCGCACATCGACGATTTTTGCATTTAGTGCTAAGACTTCGCACAATAAGTTATTTAATTTGTGACGTGAAGTGCGGGCAACGACAAGATGATGTGGCAGTGACGTGGCAAGCTGACATGGCAGATGACGTGGCCCCGACACCACAGATCGCTGGTAATCTATGATGACATGGCAGGGTGATGTGGCAATGACATGGCAGGGTGACGTGGCATGATGATGTGGATTTGGCCCACATACCACACATCGCATATTGCAAAAGGTAAGAAATACTTGTTATTTCTATAAGCTAAAACTTGTGAAGTGCGATAAATAGGAGTGAATGCGATGGAGCTTTAAAGCTAAAGTATAGAGAATTTAAAGTCTGACGTGGGACCCACTCACATACCGCACATCACAGATCGCATAGGATAAGTTTATTGTTAAATGATAAAAGTTGTGAGTTGCGAGAGGGAGTTCATTGCAATTTTCAAAATTGGAAAATCATAAGTATTGTGAAATTTTTATAATCTAAAAGTTGCTAAGTGCGATAAAGAGGCCCGGATGCGATGTAATTTCAAAGGAAAAATCCAAAGGATTTTAAATTTGTATGCAGAGCCTTTTCTATGTTAAATCACCTTGGAGGTGGAAAAAGGAATTATAGCGTAAAACTTTTGATACACTGAAATGCGATATGAGACCGGATGTGATAAAGTTCAAAGTTAAGATCTGATGTATTTCAAGTCCAGGGCTATGTGGTTTTATGAAGAAAACATTGGAAGCAGAGGACGACTCAGTTTACGAAGAAAGGACTGAATGCAGGCAAAAGACTCAGGTGTATAAAGAAAATTCTGAAAGGGAATAGACTCGGGTAAGACTCGACTCTAAGTGTAGAATAGTGTCATGTAGTTGCAGTTGTGATTTAAAAAGGAAAGGATGAGTGCAAGAGAAAATACTTTGGGCAAGTGACCCGACACTCATGCAGAGGTGTTATGTGGCTGTGACAGTTTGATAACAAAAACTGAACGTGGGCAGAAGGAGACTCTGGTAAGTAACCTGACATAGAGAAAAGGAGCAGAGAAGAGCATAGAAAGCTACAGGTAAGATATGAAATAGGCAGAGGCGGTGTAAAACATAAAGGCATGGGTCAAGTCGGGCTAAGACAGTAATGTTGTATCACAATTGGAAATATAACAAGAGGCAGAGAAGACAAAGGGACAATAGGAAGATAATACAAGATGAACAAAAAGAAAGAAGCTGAAAGGGCTGAATTGAAATATTATTGTAACTGTAAATGTAAATTCATTGATTGTTTTATATTGTTTGTGATGCAAAGGAAAGTCTCCAAGGAAAAGCAAAACTCCAATCTAATACTGAAATGAGTGTATATATTGTTGCAACATCCTGAATATGTTGAGTGAGGAAATGAGTGGGTGGAAGGCAAGAGTCATGCTTGTTCACTTCATATTCCCATATAGAATGCAAACAACCATGAAGTGATCTCTATAAATGATGTTATTGTAATATGCATAATAAGGTTAGAGAGTGGAAGAATGAGAGAGCAGATAGATAAGTTGTGTAGATCCAAAGTTGATATGAAGCAGATTTGAAGGCTGGAAGGGCAACAGTGAAGAAGGAGTAAAACAGAGCTGATATCCAGGTAAATCAACATATGATTTTATTGTAGGGTGAGGAAGTTGGTGCTTCCATATCAAGTTGTATCTTTATATATGTCTAGTGGTAGCTGGTTGAGGTAGGAGCCTCATGTGGGTTATAGCTTGCAGAAAATAGATGGGAGTTGGAGCTTCCTTGCAAGTTGTAGCTTGCAGAATTTGAGGTAGTAGCCTCCTGTAGGTTGGAGTGTACAGAAAACCAGTGGTGAGAGGGAGCTAGAGATTTCCTTTGCATCACAACAATAATAAGATGTGGTTTTATCCCTTATAGGTTTTCACTTATATCTTTTGTCCATGTGCATGATGATTATGTGTTGATGTTTTGTATTTAATCTGCTTAATACTTGATGCTCACATATTAAGATTGTTGTTTCATTATATATTAAGTTGATCATGAAATGAAGGTGTAAATAAGTTTAAAGCAAAGTTTTAAAAGTCCATGAATGTATTAAACTGATTCACCCCCCCTCTCAGTTTAATTAAGGGTTCATCAATTGGTATCAGAGCCAGTTCCTTCTGTATCAGTTTAACAACTGGAAGGAGATCCTAGGTCCCCAAAATGGCTAGCCTAGAAGGATGCTCAACAAATAAAGCCCCATTGTTTACTAGCACAAACTATGCTTTCTGGAAAAAAATAATGGGGACATACTTAATGTCTCTAGGAATAGAAGTGTGGGTTGTTGTGGAAGAAAAATATGCACCAAAGAATATGGACACTGAGGAAGAAGCCAAACAAAATTTCAAAGCTAATGCAAAAGCAATGAATGCACTCTTGAGCGTTCTAAGTGAGTCAAAATTTATCAAAGTAATGTAGAGTAAGACTGCCAAAGAAATTTGGATACTTTAGGAAATATTCATGAGGGAGATACAAAGGTGAAGATGGCCAAACTACAAGCACATAGAACTCAGTTTGAAAACCTAAAAATGAATGAAGATGAAGATATGGATGCATTCTTCTTAAGAGTTGCAGAAGTTGTGAATATAATGATAGGCCTAAGAGAAGAAATTAAAGAAAGTGTTGTAGTACAGAAAATATTGAGATCTCTACCATCCAGGTTTAATCCTAAGGTTTCTGCCATAGAAGAAACAACAAACTGGGAAACCTTAACCAGAAACCAATTACTTATAACCTAACAGCATATGAGATGAGACTTCCTAAAGGGAAGTCAAACACAAGGGAGGCTGCCTTTAAGGCAAACGAGTGCATAGAAGAAAAGGAAGGGACATGCTCATGCTATGATGAAGAAGAAGTCAAATTTGTCATAAGATTGGATAGAGGCACAAGTAAGTATAAAGGTTAACTTCCATTTAAGTGCTTTAATTGTGGAAGAGTGGGGCACTATGCTTCAAAATTTCCTCATAAGAAAATAGAGAATCATTCAAAAGGGAAAGAGAAAATAAATTTCAGCAATAGGCAGAAAGGGAACATATTTAATAGAATAACATTCTATGCTCAACAAGACATCAGTGCATCTGAGAGCTCAGATGAATCCCCCAATGAAGAAGGAACATCGGAATTCATTTTGATGACCAAGGAAGAGCTTGAGAAAGATCTCTTGGAATTTTAAGAAGAAGGTGAGGTAGATCTTGAGGGGGAGTTTGTGAGTGCCCTAAAAGTAATAGATAGACTCAAGCTCTAGACTAGAAAACATAAGGAAATCCTTCTGAAACATGTAAAGGAAGAACCAAACTCTGAAATTTTATCAAGTTGAAAATTGAACTAGTAGAAGCAAGAAAAGCAGAAGACATTATGCTGCAGAAAATAAGAGAGAAAAGTCAGGAATGTGGAAGATTGGAAGAAGAGGTGGTGAGTCTGAGGAAGAAATTGGAAAAGGCTCAAACTGATTTAACAGTGAACATTAAACAGTTAAAAGGTGCTGAACAATTGGACCGAATATTAAATGCACAAAGATCTCCTCTTATAAAGACTGGGATAGGATATGAAGGAGAATCCAACAAGTCGAAGGTAGAGGATAAGAAAGCTATTACATTTGTGAAATCTGTCCCAAAAGAAAACGTTGACTCCCATCAATATGAGAACAAAATTGTGGGAAACCCTTTAAATCCTCATGAGCTATAGAAAAAATCCACTTCAAGAAAAGCCCTGGAAACAAAAGGAGTGAACAACCAAGCAACATTCCAGTACAAATCAAACGGATTCCAAAGACATAATTCTCATATGACCAGATGGCTATATCCCTAAAAAACCTTCTCTGCCAGATACAGATACTACTTCCATGGGTATTGCTTTTGGTGTAAAGGGTTTGGTCATAAAGCCATGGAGTGCAGAGTGTATATACAGAGACTAGAGTATGGAAACTCAAAGGGAATTAAGCACAACGATGGATTAACTCATGTACATAATCCATTCTGAAATACAATCATATGATTTTTCTACCATAAAAATGGGCACAAGTCTAACGAATGTCCTCTAAAAGACTGTGATCCATATCCTCATAAATTTTATGGAGGAAAAATCTACATGCAATGGAAAAAGAAGCTAAATAAATGTGATTTGGTTCTAATTGCTCAAGATCAGAACAATTAATGGTATGTGGATAGGGGGTGCTCAAAACATATGACTGGAGACTAATTCAAGTTTGTAACTTTTGATGAAAATAAATTTAGGAATGTAACATTTGATAATGATAGAGCAGTGAAAATAAAGGGAAAATGGCATAGTCAGCCTGAATAATGGAAGAGGAGAGGCTCAGGATGTATTGTTTGTAGATGGTCTAAAAGCCAACCTGCTAAGTGTTATTCAAATGTGTGATAAAGGCTGTGAGGTCCTTTTCAGAGCCCAAGATTGTGAATTAAGGTCAATCACCATAGGAAATACCTTGGTCAAAGGTGTTCGAATAGAGAGTAATGTTTATATAGTGGAAGAAGAGACTGAGCATGCCACATCAACAAACTTGACAAATCTTGGCAATGGCATAAAAGATTGGGACATGTAAATTTTGACCACATCATCAAACTGAGAAAAAAGAAAGCTGTCAGAGATTTTATTGCAATAAAGAAGCCACCAAATACCATATGTAAGTCCTGCCAATTGGGAAAACAAACTTGCACAATGTTCAAAGCTAAAGACCAACTATCTACAAGTAAGCCTCTTCAGCTTGTACACATGGACCTCTGTGGACCTTCAAGAACAAATGCACCAAGTGGAGAATCGTACTTCATGTTGATAATCGATGATTTTTCAAGATTAACATGGGTGGAATTTATCAGATAAAAATCTGAAGCGTTTGAGAAATTTAAGTTATTCAAGGCACTGGAAAAAAATCAAACTGGATGTAAAATAAAATGCATCACATCAGACAGAGGAGGTGAATTCACAGACGATGATTTTATAGACATGTGCAATGAATGTGGGATAAAGAAACAATTTACGGTTGCAGGTACACCTCAACAAAATGGAGTGGCAGAGAGGAAAAACATGTCAGTACAACAGATTTCCAGAGCCATGATGCAAGAAAGAAACATTCCCCAAAACTACTAGGAAGAAGTAGTACACACAGTTGTTCATATTCTCAAAAAATATCATCTCAGACCAAATTGTGACAAGACTCCATATGTATTATGGCATGGGAAACCGACATCAATCAAGCACTTTAGAGTCTTTGGCAGAAAATGTTTCATAATGAATAATGATGAAAATTGGGGAAGTATGATGCAAGAGCTGATGAAGGAATATTTTTGGGATATGCATCAAAGAGTAAGGGATACATGTGCTACAATAAAATACTGCATAAAATTGTGGAAATAATTGATGTGAGATTCGATGAAGATATACTAGACAGAACCCGAAGAAAAAACTATGCCAATCCTCCAGATGATCATGAAGATGAGAATCAAGGAAATAAAGAACAGAGTAAGACAACAAAAGATACAGAAATAAACTTAAAAGGACCCTCGAAACACACTCAGAAGAACCATCTAGAAGATCAAATCATTGGAGACAAGAGTGCAGGAGTCCAAACTAGAAGAAAGCTAGTTGAACAGACCGAGGAAGTGTACCTAGCCATGCTGTCACAAATAGAACTGAAGAATTTCAAAAAAGCCAACAAAGGCAAAAATTGGGTAAATGTTATGAATGAAGAATTAGAAGAAATTGAGAATAAAAATACCTGGGAGTTAATGCCAATACCTGTTGGGAAAAATTTCATTGGCACAAGGTGGATATTCAAGAATAAGATGAATGAACAAGGTCAGGTAATCAGAAATAAAGCCAGACTTGTATGTAAGGGATACTCTCAAATCGAAGGACTTGAATATGATGAAATTTTTTCCCTTGTAGCAAGAATGGAAGAAATTAGAATGTTTTTGGCTTTTGCATGCTATCATGATTTCAAGGTATATCAAATGGATGTGAAGTCTGAATTCTTAAATGGAGATCTAGGGAAGAATTCTACATGGAACAACCTGAAGGATTTTCCGTAGCAGATAAACATGACTATATCTGTAGATTAAAGAAAGCCTTATATGGTCTCAAACAAGCACCAAAAGCATGGTATTCTAGGTTGGACAAGTAATTTCAAAAACAAGGTTTCAAGAAGGGAGGAGTAGACAACAATATGTATATAAAGGCTGATGAAAATGAACTCTTAATTGTAGTAGTATATGTAGATGACATCATATTTTGTAGCGACAAGGATGAGTTAGTAAAAGGATTTGAAGAAGAGATGAAGTCAAATTTGAGACGTCTATGATTGGAGAGCTTACCTTCTACCTAGGACTTAAAATTCTATAAAAGAACTAAGGCATATTCATTTCACAAGAAAAATACTTAAGAGACATGTTAAAAAGATTCCAAATGGAATACTGCAAACCTGTGTCAACCCCCATGATCACAGGATGCAAGTTATGTGTTGATGATGGATCTGAAAATGTAGATCAAAGAATTTATGGATCTATGATAGGAAGTCTGCTATACATAACTTCCTTTAGACCAGACATTATGTTGGCAGTAGGACTTGTGGCAAGATATCAAGCAGTTCCAAAACAAAATCACTTGCTAGCAATCAAGAGGATATTCAGATACCTGCAAGGAACTGCACATTATGGCCTATGGTATCCGAAAGGCAAAGACTTCACATTAACAACATATACAGATGCAGTTTGGACCAGCTGTGTGGATGACGGGAAAATCACAAGTGGAGGTGCATTTTATTTGGGAGAAAGTCTAGTGGCATGGTTAAGCAAGAAGCGAACATTTGTCTCTCTATCTACAGTAGAAGAGGAATACATAGCAACAAAATCTTGTTGCACACAAGTAATGTGGATGAAACAAACTCTCCAAGACATGAAGGTAAGCATCACTGAACACATTTCTATCAAATGTGATAATACAAGTGCAATAAGTATATAAAAAAATCCAATACTTCATTCGAAAACCAAGCACATCCCAATAAAGTAACACTTCCTCAGAGAACAAGTATCAGAGAAAAAAGTAAAGATGGAGTATGTACCAACAAAGGAACAAACATCATATATATTCACAAAACCTCTCGCTAGAGAACCATTCAAATATCTAAGAGACAAACTAGGGGTAGTGTTTGCTTATGATACTCTCTGATATGATCAGAAAAAAAAATCTAGAGAACCATTCAGATATCTAAGAGACAAACTAGGGGCAGTTTCTGCAGATGAAACTCTCTGATATGATAAAAAAAAAATATGACGATGGAAATACACCAGCAAAGGCTTCAATATAAGGAACCGAAATAGTGCAGTATACAAGTCAATATCAGACAAGAAGCATCATTCCAGGAGGAGAGCAGCCCATAAAAGTTGTCAGAAAAGAGCTAGAGCTATGGAGCTGATAAAGATCTACAGAGGATCATTACACTATATGTATTTATGCAAAGTGTTAATAATGAAACAAAATGTTCTTAAGGAGGATGAATATGAGAAATGGTTATCATGATTATATCATGTCATCATTCATCAATTGGTATTTGGAGAAAGCAACCTGCCTTTCAGTAGAATACAAAGTGTTATTAGTGGAGCAGTGGTATGGTAAAGGTCCTCAAGATTGGAGTATTATGACAGAAGTACATCAAACGTCTGGCACATATCACCTCTATCAAGCAATAAGGGACATAAGTACAGAACATTCAATGGTGACATGCCTTCCATTCATGCAATCTCAATAATTTTCAAATTTTTCTCCCAAAAACTCTTAAAAATTCAGAAGAAGAAGGCATATACACAACTCAGAGAGAAGTAATGCAAAGATGGAAACTACACTGGGAAATGTGCAACCCTTTTCCATTAATTTCGAAGGGGGAGGAAAAACAAGAAAAAGAAGAAAGGCTCTTCTGAAAAGAAAGCAGAGGAAGAAAGACACCTCTCAGAATGAAAGGGGGAGGAAGTCTTGGAGGAAGTGTTGCCATCAATTCCAAAGGGAGAGACTATTGGAAATATTGTCATTGATGGAAAAGGAGCACAAAGGAGCAACACCAAAACTATTATTAAGGCAAAGGAGTAGAGAAGCAACAACAAGAAGGCAAAGAAGAAGATCAAGCAATAATGCAGTAAGAAATCATAAAAGAGAGGCAAGGAGCAGTAGTAGACCATCAGAAAAGGAAAAGGAGCAGAGAGGAGAAACTTTAGAATTAAAGGAGCAAAGGAAGAAAAGGGAACAAAGAAGAAAAGGCATTAGAGAAGCAGTTAAGCCAGAAAAGGAGCAAAGGTAGAAAAACAACAAAGGCAGAGTCATGAATGTGCTGGGCAGGGTCGTGAACGTGTTGGGTCAAGTCGTGCACTTTTAGGTCGAGTCGTAAATGATAAGTGGGTCAAGTCGTGAACGCGGTGCAAGTCGTGGCCATCGACAAAGTCGTGAATGAGTCAAGTATTCTACGAACAACTAGAAATAAATGAACGAGCACAACCAAAGAAGCAAAGTTGGAAAACCAGAGTAAAGATATAGCGAGGACCATTGGATCTAAACATTGATAAAAAATCAATATTAAATCGCATATCACATATCGGCAAGTTTTAAATTGATATGATAAGAAATCGCAAGTTAAACTATTTAAAGTGCGATGCGAAGCAGATAGGAAAAGGAGTACCGTGAATCGTTGGATTAGGGCATTGATCAATGATGGAGGTTAAATTACATATCACATATCGACGAGTTTTACATTGATATTATAAGAAATTGCAAGTTAAAATTTTTGAGTTGTGATGCGAAGCAGATCAGCAAAAGAGTAGCTTGGACTGTTGGATCTGGGCATTGATCAATGATGGAGATTAAATCGCATATCGCACATCGATGATTTTTGTGTTTAGTGCTAAGACTTTGCACAATAAGTTGTTTAAGTTGTGATGCGAAGAAGATCAGCAAAGGAGTAGCGTGGACCATTGGATCTGGGCACTGAGCAATGTCAGATATTAAATCACATAACACACATCGACGATTGTTGTGTTTAGTGCGAAGACTTCGCACGATAAGTTATTTAAGTTGCGATGTGAAGTGCGGGTGACGAAAAGATGACGTGGCAGTGACGTGGATATGACATGGTAGTGACATGTCAAGATGACGTTGCCTCGACCCCACAGATTGCAGGTAATTTATGATGATGTGGCAAGGTGATGTGGGGGTGACATGGCAGGGCAACATGGCATGATGACGTGGAGATGACATGGATCTGGCCCACATACCACACATCGCATATCACAAAAGGTAAGAGATACTTGTTATTGCTATAAGCTAAAACTTTTGAAGTGCGATAAAGAGGAGCGGACGTGATGGAGCTTCAAAGCTAAAGTCTAGAGAATGTAAAATCCAGCGTGGGACCCACTCGCATACCGCACATCATAGATCGCATAGGATAAGTTTATTGTTAAACTATAAAAGTTACGCGTTGTGACGGGGAGTTTGCTGCGATTTGCGAAATCGCAAAATCGCAAGTGTTGCGAAATTGCTATAATATAAAAGTTGCAAAGTGTGATAAAGAGGCCCGGATGTGATGTAATTTCAAAGGAAAAATCCAAAGGATTTCAAATCCGTATGAAGAGCCTTTTCTGTGTTAAATCGCATCGGAGGTGAAAAAGGGAATTATAACATAAAACCTTTGATATGCCAAAATGCGATATGAGATCAAACGTGATAAAGTTCGAAGTCAAGAAATAATTTATTTCAAGTCCAGGGCTATGTGGTTTTATGAAGAAAAATTTGGGAGCAAATGACGACTCGGTTTATGAAGAAAGGACTGAATGCAGACAAAAGACTCAAGTGTATAAAGAAAATTTTGAAAGGGAATAGACTCGGGTAAGACCCGATTCTAAGTGTAGAACATTTTCATGTAGTTATGGCTGTGAGTTAAAAAGGAAAGGCTGAACGCAAGAGAAAATACTTAGGGCAAGTGACCCGACACTCGTGCAAAGGTGTTATGCGGCTGTGACAGTTTGATAACAAAGATTGAACGTGGGTAGAAGGAGACTCGGGTAAGTAACCCGACACAGAGAAAAGGATCAGAGAAGAGCATAGAATGCTTTAGGTAAGATATGCAATAGGAAGAGGCGGTGTAAAACATAAAGTCATGGGTCAAATCGGGCTAAGACAGTAACGTTGCAGCATAGTTGGAAATATAACAGCATGCAGAGAAGACAAAGGGACAACAGGCAGAGAAGACAAGATGAACAGAAAGGCAAGAAACTGAAAGCACTGAATTGAAATATTATTGTAACTGTAAGTGTAAATTCATTGATTATTTTATATTTTTTGTGATGAAAAGCAAGTATCAAAGGAAAATCAAAACTCCAATATAATACTGAAACGAGTGTATATATTATTGTAACATACTGAATATGCTGAGTGAGGAAATGAGTGGGTGGAAGGCAAGAGTCATGCCTGTTCACTTGATTTTTCCATATAGAATGAAAACATCCAAGAAGTGATATCTATAAATTATGTTATTGTAATATGCATAGTAAGGTTAGAGAGTGGAAGAATGAGAGAGAGCAACATAGAGAAGCCGTGCGCATCCGTAGCCGATAGGAAGGAGATTTGAAGGTCGGAAAGGCAATGTTGAAAAAGGAGTAAACCGAGCCGATATCCATGTAAATAATCATATGATTTTATTTTAGGGTGAGGAATTTGGTGCGTCCATATCAATTTTATAGCTTGATAGATGTATAGTGGTAGTTGGTTGAGGTAGGAGCCCCCCCTGGTTGTAGCCCGTATAAAAAAGATGGGAGTTGGAGCTTCCTTGCAAGTTGTAGCTTGCAGAATTGAGGTAGTAGCCTCCCGTAGGTTGGAGCCTACAGAAAATCAGTGGTGAGAGGGAGTTGGAGCTTGCCTTTGCATCACAACAATAATAAGATGTGGTTTTCTCCCTTATGGGTTTCCACTTATATCTGTTGTCCATGTGCATGATGATTATGTGTTGATGTTCTGTATTTAATCTGCTTAATACTTGCTACTCACATATTAAGATTGTTGTTTCATCATATAATAAGTTAATCATGAAATGAAGGTGTAAATAAGTTTAAAGGAAATTTTAAAAGTCCATGAATGTTGTGTTACTATTTTTGGCACGCATAACGAAATCAAACCAACTTAAAGGGTGTGGTTTACCCTCTTAATTTATTGGTCGCAAGCAGAAAAGGAAGTGGAGTCAAGGAAGTTAATGGAACATGCTAGAACATGAACATACTAGATAGAGAAATCAAATTCATATTCAAACATAAAAACTAAACTAAAAACTAAAAAAAAATAAAACACAAGCTCTAAATAGAGTCAAACAACTGCAATAATCCAAACGGTGGTGCTTACGGCCACTCTTATTGAATTTTAGTAGGAAATGAGGATGAAACTTTAACCCACTTTCCAAGGGGCCCTTAGAACTGGGGGTCCTAAGTCTTGATTCAAGGATGTATTTACTTCCAAGCTTGCCTTGTTGCAAAGTATACCTCTCTCTACTATAATGGACTGAATTTGTTGGATGGCCAAAAATTGAGTCCCTTCTATCTCTTCTCCAGATCACATGCTGTTGGTATTGCTTGGGGCAATTCTAGCCAGCATAACAATGTGCTCTTGTAATATTCCAAAATTTGCAAGCAGCAAATTGGAATATTAATTTTGCTTATATCATCTAGGAGGTAAATAAAATGGGTAAAAGGCACATGAGTAGGAATAAAATCCCTCATAGTGTGAAAGGGATCCATGGAGTAGCTTAATTTTGCACCTTCCAGTGTGAAAAGGGGGAATTGCATGAGGACAAGGTCAAGTTTGACCAAGTCAACAGCACTGCCTAAGAGGGTGTGGCTTGCTTGGGAAGACAGCGCAGTTTGAGAGGGAGAAATATTCTTTGTGGAAGAAACCCTAATGTGTGGGGTCCAGGGCAAAGAGACATTCACTTGCATAAAAGGAGGAAGAGGCAACCATAGTGGGACAGGTTATGAGTATTTGATTATTTGTCTGTTTAGACTATTTGCAGTCTCCAGTTGTTCAGTTGAGTTGCAGTGTTGTTTAGCACGAGGGATTCCTGTTTAGTATTTCCTCTCCTTATTGAGAAGCCTCTTGAAGGATTGCATTTAATTTTTCCACATCCGTGCTCGCGTCAAACCTACTCTTTCCGCCCACCATATCTCCCCGCCGAAGTATAATGTAGTGTTGCTGGGTGTTGTAGCGGAGGGTTCCACAACACCATTCCTTGGCTCATCTTTCAGAGGAGGGAGCTTCTATTCCTCAGAAAGGTTAGTGAGGAAGGTTTCAGAGCTGATTTACATATCTTGGCATCTGGCCAAGCATCTCCCATCATCAACAGCGCAGTCCCTTCTCCAGACTGCGTTATTTCAGTGTGTATATGCAGTAGGGGTTTGCACCACTATATTGGAGGGTGAGATCTTCAGGGATTGGATTAGCCTTTCACCTGGAAGATCCATTGGATGATATGTAGTCATTAGTTGTAGCATCTTCAGCTATCTCCATCCATTTCTATTTTCTGAGTTGCAGCTGCAGCCCAACAACTCCAGCATTTCTGCAGATTTTCCATTTGTACTTATATTCTAGCCAATCCTTCTAAGGATTGTTGTATTTTTATTTTCAGGGGTTGGGAGCTTGCTCCCCCATATTTCTTGAGCTGATATTTTCATATCATTGTATTCTCTATTATTTTTTTGCAGTGTATCCAACGAACTGCGTTATTTTAGCCTTATGACATTTATGCATAGCAGTGTTTCTCTATTGTCATGTACATGTCTCATTGAGGCTTTCATTGCCTAGATGGAGTGATTGATTCCTCAAAGTATTGTATACATTTTCTACTATAATACCAAAGGAAAGGTTATTTCCATCTTCTTGTCTCACAGCTCATTAAAATAACGCTGATACTCCATTGTATGTTCATACATTGTTGCAGTCCCTTCATCGGGTACTTTCTAAAGACAACTAGGTGTGGGAGATCTGTTTAACCCACCTAGAGGGATTTATTTTGAGCCACCTCTTGGATTTCAGTCTTAGATACATCTATCTAAGGGATCCAGGTCTTGGTTTCAAATCCTGTAGCAGCCATTCCTGGAAAATTCGTTTTCCAGTCATGCCTTGCTAGTTGTTCCAGATTTGGAATATTGCGTGGTATCATTGTGTTTTCTCTTCAATCTTGGCTCACCCCCGTGTGTCTCAAAATTTTAAAAAAAAAGGATGGGTTTTATCTCATCATATTTTAGATCCATGAAGAACCTTCCCAAGGAGGATACGCAGAAAGAAGAGGAAGGACCCTGCACTTCCTATTCTCATCAAAAAGGAGACAAGGAAATGAGCAGGGAGAAGACTCCATCTTTTGGAGAAGAAAAATAGAAAGGGGATAAGCTTACAAAGCTTCTTTTTAAATATGTACATATTATTCATGAATACTTCAAGAAGATAAGGAGGGAGATGTATGGAGAATCTCCGAAAGAGTTTGAATCTAAAGCAAACTCTAGATTGACATATGAGGAGTGTGAGCAAGCAGCTACACACCCTAATACACAACGCAGTCACATGCCTAGGATTGCTGGAAGAGAGATGGAAAGAGGAGAAGAGGTTGCTAGGAGGGAAACCCTTAGTGATTTCCTGAAGGAGTATGAGTCTCAAACTAAGAAACTTCGAGATCATCTCAGTTTTTCAGAGTTTTGCAAGATGAAGGTGAAAGGAAGAGAGCAACAGGATAGATTCATTCTATCTACCTTTGAAGGTTCACCTACATGTTCAGCCAAAGCTTGGGTGGAGGAGTTAGAGACCTTCTTGCAGCAACACCAAATTCTTGAAGATGAAGCCATCAAAGTTGCAGTGTTTCATTTGAGAGGTAAGGCCTATGCCTAGTGGATCTTTGAATCCTTTTCTTTAAGAAATGTAAACATTACATCTTATGCAAGTTTCACTAGGGCCTTAGTGAAAATATTTGATGGAAGCATTCATGAGACACACATGGTGGAGATGAACAAGAAAACTCAAACAAAACCCTTGCATGAAAACACAATACCATTTCAAAAAACCATGGAGGAGGTTGAAAACTTGCACCATACCTTGTTGGAAGAAAGACTTTCTTCTCACACCTTTGAGCAAGGAAGCAGGGAGATCTCTTTTTCAAAAAGGGATCTAATAAATGGAGGGTTGCCCATTCATGTTGCAGAGATTGGGGGCAACAATGTTGTTCTATCTATATATTATCTAGTGCCTCATGTAGAGGAAAGAGGAGCTCTTGCTCCAAGTAGAGGGATTCTTGCATCTTTGCAAGGAAGTCCCCAGGATCTCATGTGTAGAGATCAAGCCACAACTCATGTGCCATTGTTGAGGAGGTGTGGAACCATGGAGACACAAGGAGGAGGTATGGAGGAGAACCAGTATCCTGAGATGAGATGTACACATCCCTATCCACTTCAGGAGGTTGATGCACCTAAGGAGAGGAATGGATTACGTAGTGAGAGCATGGACAGATTTGTTCATTCATGTATGTAGTCATCTCTTGATGATGATGTCTCATTGCATGGAGACATTTTTCCAGGGAGACCACTGGATCAGCAGAGGAGGATGGATTCTTCACCATTTGAGGCACCACTCAGTAATTTTAGAGGAGTGGGAACCTTTGGAGAGCTTGATACAGCGCTGGGATTCTTGGGTAGACTCAAGGAGAGAGGGATCATTCTCTCAACACCATCATTACCCACTTTCATTTCATATTCTGTGTTGTGGCAGGAGCAGCAGGGGAAGGATAGAAACCTTCCAACTTGCATCTTTGGCATAGGAGATGTGAAATTAGAGGATGACCATATGATAGATGTTCTTCATGAGAGATCATCAGCACTATCACTATGGAGGATAGATCCATATTGGAACTCCCAGCTGTTGGTAGAGTATTCCAAGGATCTTTTCACTTGCATGATCTTGGATGACCAGTTGCATGAGGAGGGTTATTTAGTCAGACATGGGGTCATCTTCTATCATGGTAGGATCTTCTTACCTGGGGCTTCCAAGCTCAAGGAGAAGTTGCTACAAGCATCTCATGAGGATTTCCTTTTCAGCCCCACTTGTTCTATGAGAGCATACCACACCATCATGGAGGGGTATTTTTGGAAGGGTTTTGAGGAGGAGATACATCAGCATATGAGGAGGTGCATGGACCAGATGGAGATGGAGGAGAGACATAACTCTTTGGAGGAGTTAGCACAGCCACCTCTTTTCTCTTTGAGGATGAGAGGAGACTCATCTATGAGCCACTCCACTTGTATGAGTAGGACATATGGTAAGGGTGATGATTTTTTATATGATTATTTATATGATGTATGTATATGTCCCTTAACCATATATGTGCAGGATGTTGCTCCAAGGAGGAGCATTCTTCCTTTTGAGCTTCATGGTCTAGTTAAGGCCATAAGCATGATTGATGGCCATTCCCTAGGAGGACTTGGGGAAGAGGACATGCCCACTTTACATCATACATCATTCATTTCCTCCATACTTATGAGGAGATTGGAGCAACGGGCAAGTGGTTGAGAAGCCACACTTTTTATCAGTCTCTATTGCAGTTGAGGTTCAAGCTACGTTGATTGCACTTGAAAGACCATTGTCCTTCTCATTTGTTGCATATGGCAGCAAGCATGATTCTCATCTTTTCTCCCTATGGTTCTATTGTTTCTGCCTTTATGAGGAGCATGCTTGGGAGAGAGACACATTGGGTGAATGTGTCCTTTGAGGGAGAAATTCCTCACACTTTTTGCACTACATGTTCTAAGGGGAGCACAGGATATGGTATGGTCACCTTAACAACACATTTGTTTCCTTATGAGGTGAGCCATATGATGTATGTGATGCCATATGATGATGACTTCCAACACATCATATATGGTGTTGGGCCAGAATTGTAATCTATAGATAAACTACGCTTCCCTAGACCGGTGTCTAGTCTAGAACAACAGGTGAAAGAATGCAATACCCTTTTTCCTAACTTAGAACGGATATACAGAGAGGATTGGATGCTTACTTGTTTCAGTTGCTTCCAAATGGCTCCCTTCTGTCGCTTCCACTACAGCCTCAACTTCAAGCGGTTTCAAATAGCTGAATGCTTCCTGCAAGAAAGAGCACTGAAACAACAGAAGATACAATAATCTAGATATCTATTCAAGTTAATTAGCCAAATAAGTTAAGCATAAACTACATTCATCAACAAATATTTTGCAACATGGAAAATCAAAGTAAACATGGATGCATGTAGGGAAAAACAAGAAGTACTCTTTATTGATGATAGAAGGAGAGGTTACAACCTAGTGACTGATTCATCGTGACCTTCTAGCAAAGTTCCCAAGTCTCATCACAGCATAAGTCTCTCCAGCAGCAGCTCCACAAATCAAACTCTCTATTGAAAATTCTCCAGCATTTCCCTACTCAAATTCTTCCTCCCAAACACTTAGATCTGTGTTCAATTTATAGAGGAACTGTAGGCAGTTTTGTAATCAATAACATTCCAAAAATAGGCAAGACATGTTTCCATTCATGTAGATGTCAAATGGACACTTGGATCCGAAGCTTGACACATGTGAACCCTTCTAGAAGACACTGGCCAAGTGGAGATTCCGGAACAATGAGAATTTCGCTCCCAATGTGACCAACGCACCTTTGAATGTCGGGAAGTGCTTTGCAGAGCAGCCTTGAATGGGGCTACCTGCATATGCAATGCACTTAGGCCCCTTAGAGCCTGCGTTGGTGAGCTCCCACATGTTTAATAATAAGCTTCAAACCATGGAAAAGCCTTGCTTTGATGAAAATCTTGTTTGATTCATGAATGTTTCCTGTCTTAGGGCATATAGCAACTGAGATGATAGGGAATGATAGACCCTTCGATCATCGGTCCTGGAGATGATGCCTGGGCTAACTGTGTTATTGGGAATGGTGCCCAAATTGACCTATAACATATGGAATGATGTGGGTCAGCTTGATTTGCAGTGTTGGAGGAGAGATCTTTGGAGATCTAGTCCTCATCTTGCCACTTGAGGGAAATCTTATTGCAGCCTAGGATCAGCAGACACTCTACACTTATCATAAGTGGAGATATGGACAGTGTGGGGTAGGCTACATTGTCTACCATGTGCATATTTTCATCCCATCCACTTTGTCGGAGCCAAAGGTGGAGGATAGTTTTCAGGAGTTGCCTAGTTGGAAGGTAACTCATTTTGCATGGCTCATAGCTTGGGGATGGAGGATCCATATGTTGGGTCATAAAAAGTTATCTTTTGAACACCTAATTAGCCTACATTAATCATCAATCCGGGAGCGACTTTTTATTTCAAGAGTGTACTCTGTCTGAGGCTGCAATTAACTAAGAGTAATGCTATGAAGATGTAGTATAGAATGTTAAATACAAGATTAAACATATGCTTGTAAAGAAACCTAATTACAGTAATGAAAATAATCTGAAAGCTTAACTACTTCAATCTGCAAACCATCGATCAGGGATACAGTAGCAATAACTCCTTCCCTTAGAAATCGATGCAACCGAAATCACACTGAAACAAGATAACCAATCTGGGAACTTGGAAGCAATAACCAGTGTTCTCTACAGTTGGCAGTCTTGTACCTGAAGCAATTAAAATGAAAGCAAACTCAATATTCTTACTGATGAAAATAACTGAAAGGAACAAAATCTGGAAAGGAACAACAACTTGTAATTCCTATGCATAACAATTGTAACTCATCTTTTTTATAATCTGAAGCTATGAATCATAAATAAACAATAAACAGAAATGGAACATCAATATGAAGAGAAATTCTAATTCTAACACAATCAGGTGACTAATTTCAATACTCCAATCCTGTCGATAGCCAATACTACACAACAATCAATTATAACAAATCATAAACTAATAGAACAACAACTAGAATCAGATATATAAAAGCAAAGCTTTTATAACAATAGCAAGATAACTGAATAGCGAATGTACTTCTTGCAAAGGATAAAATAGCAATGCAATTCGTTAATGAATCTGTATTCAATCTAACAACTGTCAATCAACTTTGTAATTGAAATAAACATTAAACACAACTTCACACAACAATAAGAAAATATTAAGAATACAAAAAGCAAGGTAATTCCACTAGAGCTGGGCCCTTAGCGCCAGTGAAATATTGCTGGGCTACTTCAGAACTTAACAGATGAAACAAAACGTGTGTTTGATATTAATCGAACATAAAGTGTTACAGATACTGTTCTCTCAAATATGAGAGTCAATAAACATAATATTACAGAGGAAACATTTGAATATAAGGATTTTCGACCAACTGACTGACTCTTTCATCACTAAAGGACATTGCTTTATATATCAGATCCTGATGGACAAGAAAAGGAATAAGATGAGTTTGAACAGTGATCCCTCAGGATCGAAGGATCCTGAGGGATTTTCTCCCCTTCGTTTATTTATCATCATGTTTACTTTGACCAAGGCTGAGCTGTCCCCTGCCTTTTCTTGGCAATTCGTTCGGATCTCCTTGCCTTCAGCTGGATGTGGTTCAACGCTGATGGAGCAGCAGTTACATTGATCTCAGCCTCGCCTTTGGTACAGTTGTTCACTTCGTCTAATTCCTATTTTATAAAAAAAAAGAAACCTTTAGTCATCTTTTTATAATAAACATAAACTTTTCCAATTCTATCATAATTCTTATAATAAATTACCTTCCCAAGGTAAAAAGGAGTATGTCTATAGTAAAAGAATGAGAAGATACATAGTAATTTCATACCTTTTTCATCGCCTAAACCATATGGGAGAGATAATTCCAATCATATTTTAGATCCTATTCCTCAAGGGGATCTCTAGACATCACTTTTCTATCCTCTTGAGTATTTCACCTTTACATGATGATGGCTTGATAGCTAACTTGCATGCTGAGGAGGGGCAATGTGGAGACTTGATTGATGAGATAGCATCACTTCACTTGGAGGAGATCATCATACATGGATGCTACAGGGAGAGGAGGAGAGAAGAATTCAGTCTATCCTTGTACTTTCTTGAGGAAAAGCAATCTTTGAGAGGGGAGGACTATAATATTCCAAAATTTGCAAGAAACAAATTGGAATATTAATTTTTTCCTACATCATCTAGGAGATGAATAAAATGGGTAAAAGGCCCATGAGTAGGAATAAAATCCCTCATAGTGTGAAAGGGATCAATGGAGTAGCTTAATTTTGCACCTTCTAGTGTGAAAAGGGGCAAATGCATGAGGAAAAGGTCAAGTTTGACCAAGTCAACAGCGCTACCTAAGAGGTGTAGCTTGCATGAGAAGACAACACAGTTTGAGAGGGAGGAATATCCTTTGTGGAAGAAACCCTAATGTGTGGGGTCCAGGGCAAAGAGACATTCACTTGCATAAAAGGAGGAAGAGGCAGCCATAGTGAGAAATCTTTTTGAGCATTTGATCATTTTTTCTGATTAGACTATTTGTAGTCTCCAGTTGTTCAGCTGAGTTGCAGTGCGTCTTAGCACGAGGGATTCCTTCTTAGGATTTCCTCTCCTTCTTAAGAGGCCTCTTGAAGGATTTCACTTCATTTTCTCCATATCTTGGCTCAAGGCCAAATCCATTCCTTCAGCTACAGCGTTATCTCTGTTCAATTGTAACATTGTGTTGTAGGTGATGCAGTGGAGGGGTTCCACAACACCATTCCTCGTCTCATCTTTCAGAGGAGGGAGTCTCTATTCCTCGGGATGGTTAGTAAGGAAGGTTTTAGAGCTGATTGCACATCTTTTGGCACTGTGCCAAGCACTTCTTATCTTCCCATGGCCACAGTACCAACTCCTTGACCGTTATTTTAGAGTGTATTTGCAAATGGGGGATTGTACCACTAGTTTGGAGGGTGAGATCTTCAAAGGATTGGATCACCCTTCACTTGAGAGAGATCCATTGGATGAGATTCAACCATTAGTTGCAGCATTCTCCACTATCTCCATCCATTTCTAGTTTTGAGTTGCAAATTTGCTACCCTACTACTCCGGCATTTCGTAGATTTTCCATTTGTATCTATATTGTATCCAATCCTCTTAAGGATTGTTGTATTGTTATTTCGTGGGTTGAGAGGTTTCTCCCCCACATTTCTTGAGTTGATATTGTCATATCATTGAGATGCTACAGTGATTGTAGTGTCTCCAAGGGAAATGTGTTATTTTATCCTTATGATATTTGTACATAGCAGTGTTTTCCATTTATCATGTACATGTTCCATTGAGGCTCTCATTGCCTAGCTTGAGTGATTGATTCCTCAAAGCATTGTATTATTTTGATGCTATAATATACATTGGTTGGCTATTTTTATCTTCATGTGTTCATGGCTATAAAATAACGTTGTTATTCCATTGTATGCTCATACATTGTTGCAGTCCCCCATCGAGCACTTTCTGTGGACAACTAGGTGTGGGAGGCCTGTTTAACCCACCTAGAGGGATTTATTTTGAGCCACCTCTTGGATATTAGTCTTAGATGCATTGATCTAAGGGATCTAGGTCTTGGTTTCAAATCCTGTAGTATCCATTCCTGTAAAATTCTTTTTCTAGTCATGCCTTGCTAGCTATTCCAAATTTGGAATATTACAACTCTCAAGTTGTTCATCTCTTGGTGCCCTTTATAGGAGAATTAAAATTCTCCTTCCCCCTTTGGTACATAATGGTTGGTGACCCAAGAGAGGGGATGATTCCATTATCTCCATACATTTATTCCATTGGTGTGCTCCCTTTATTTTCAAGGATTTGGTGGCTGTCCTTAGGTGGCTTCAAGTGTGAAATAACTCTCTTGGAGTGTGATTTTTGTGGTCTCGGAAAGTGACTTCTGCCACTCCCAGGATTGTGTGCTTTTCGGGTCAAAAGGCGGGAAAAGGCACTTTTATCGAAGGTTTTTGTATGCAAAAGCATTTATGACTTGCTCAAATTTTATTTTCCCTCAGACCTTAGAGTTTTTTAAATACTTTCTAGATTCTCTAATGTCTCTCAACCCTATAAATCCTTTTGCCTAGCATTAAATAATGCCGTCTTTTCTTGTACGATTTTCCTGTGTTAACAGTTGGCCCCTAATGTGTGAGGTGTAGGAAGAACTGTATAGAAAAAGGACATTATAGTTTTCTTTTCTGTATACTCTGCGTAGAGAGAGAGAGAGAGAAATGCATGTAGCTCAGAATTGGAGACACCCTGCATCGGTTCGAAGAATGACCATGTCCCGTGGGACCCCTATAAACAAATATAATACAATATATGCAAATTTTCTATGAAGCAGGCATGTCCCATGCTCGTAATCCTATGGCTAGTTAAAAAAAAAATTTGACAAATACATGTTCTGTCTATGTCACCAATATGGTAGTGATCTGGTGGTTGATGACGACGAATGCTAACACCCTCAAGGAATTTTTTCTTTGACAATAGGTGGAATGCGGTACCCATATGCGTAAACTTGGTATGGAATATAACTACGCATTGTATGCATAGGTGCTGGCTGGGACCTTCTAGTGTAAGCATTGCTAAAAGAGACGCTTATGAAGGCACAGGTCTTCGATGAATTTGATCAAAGTGCAATGGTTGTAAGGTACGATACCATATTGACATGAAAGCTTGCATTGTAGTCGAATGTTAGGAGGATCGATGACATCTGTGGGAAATGATGTCTCCCACAGTGCCACCTGAGGATGCCCCTTTTATGGAGAGGGGTGATCCAAGGTACCGCTTCCTTTTTGGAAAATAGGTGTTGAAGTCGAAAAAAAGGAAGCCTCAATTGAATGAGGGGTCACTGATACGAAGGATTAGGATTCTAGATATGATGGGTTTAACATAGGCATGGTGGTGAGGGGTGATTGAAAACTGATGATGGGGATTCAATGGCCCAAGGTCGGAGTATAATAAGCAGCTTGGTGATAGTCATAACTATTTTTGATTGGGAAATCCCTGGATTCGGTAGGACATCCAGGGTGGGTATAAGCTGGTTATGAGTGTCATGGTGGATTTTGTGTGAGGCTGTGATACTTCGACCAAGGGTGTTCATGTACTGCTCCCATGGGAGAAAAAATGAATGAGTGGGTGGGGGATGCAGTGCACCATTTGCAGTCTTTGTACACTTACAAAAATAATAAAATAATAGGGTTTGGTTTGTACAAAACACAGAGACGGGTGCCCCAAAACATGAAAGTGTTCGCTCATTGATGACGTGAGGAAGGTATTTTGCTGGGGGTGGGGGTCCCATTGGTTTGTATCATGTGTGAGGTTGATGAAGCAGATGAAAATTTATTGCAGATGGGCTTATGCTGATGGAGGTATGGAGGGCCAAATGTGAGGCGCGGTAGTGCGCTTTTGATTTTCTTATACAACCTGACCGTTTGGGAAAGGGGTTTTATTTTGTATGGTAAAACTTGACCTTATGCATGGTGGATGGATGGGCATGAGGTGCTTCCTAGACTAAAGTGGTATGGCCATGGTGTCACTTTTGTTGTGATATATGGTCTATTGTGGGTGACGAGCGCCATGGAGGGGGGGTTTTACCGACCAACGAGGATGTTTATCATGTGTAGGGCGAGGTGATGATACACATGGTTGGATATGTGGAACCTATGGTTAATTTCTGATGGAGAAATAATGTCAGGATATGTAGATTTTTCTGGGACTCTATCATGCTGGGGGTAGAATGATACCTGCTTTGGAACTTTCAGTGGATGGAGTTGTGGATGGTTTGAGAGCTTTCCTGCAAAAAAAATTATTGCAAATGAAAGTATCTTATTTATCAAATATTTTTGAAAGTCATGAGCTTTAAGAAAGAAGATGAGAGAGGGCATACTTGATGGCACAAAAAAAATATTTTTTCGGGAGTGAGAATGTGTGGCATCACCTTTGTTCGTTGTGGAGTGCTGATCACTATGTTGCTTTTGGTTCGGAGAGCGAACCTTCTAATCTCTCATTATGGTCCTCCAATTTTTTTGAAAATGGCGATATATAGGTGAATATGGCCCTAATTCAATTCATTTGTACTTGTTGTTTTTTTGAGAGGTCATAGGCTTATGCAGAACAGTTCTTGACATTGCGATTAGCCTGAGCACCAGAGATTAGAGATATCATGCCTAGGTAACCTCCATGACGTCCTGCACTTTAATTTTTTCAGTCTGAGGGTGCCAGGGTCCGTACAAACTCGGTTTGTATGGATTCTGACTGATTTTTTGCCCTATATTGCGTGGGTGATCAGGGTAAGGGCGAGCCCTCTGTGCACATTTTCTAGAGTTTTACGTGCTTTAAGCGCTCTGTTCCCCTTTTTTGGCGCACCTTATGCACTCCTGTGGGAAATACATGCATGCCTTGAGCACGCATGTCTAGGAGATAGGCGTGCAAAAGGTCGAGGAAATTGTTTTGAATTTTTTGCCTATTTTTTGATGTTTTTTCTGTTGCTGATGGGTTCCTGTTCGGATGGCAGGTTGTTGTGGAGGGAGCGGGATTGGCCCAAACTCCATAATTTATTAGCCACTAATGGTCAGGCACGCCAATATTTGGCGCAAGGGGGGCTCCTGAAGTTCATGCAGAATGAGCTTCTTCTATCTCAGTACCACTGCTACGTTACTTGATCCAACATTGGCACAGGAGGCACAACATGTTTGTGTTGCGTGGGACTAACCTTGCCATCCGTCCTGAGACGCATGTATACTTTGTGACCGGGCTATTGCCTCATGGTAAGGCATTGCGGTATCCACTCCCTTTTGGGAGGGTGGACTTCGAGAGGTTCTGGGCACGTCATTGTGGCGGTGCGCCCCTTATGGAGGGGTGCATCAGCATTTCCTCAGTGACAGATTTGGCCGAGCGGTGCACTCTGGCAGCTATTGTGCGACTCGCAGGGTCGTCGGATCCACATCGGGCATCTATCCCGTAGGTTGGAGTCTTACGCCAACTGAGGTCTAGGCATTTTTTTGATTTTTCCTGCTTCTGCTATAACGAGATGGTGACACAACTTAACGACGTTTGGAATGGATCAATGCTATTTGTGTACGCTAGTATTCTATGTATAATTATGTACGAGAGGGTAGTGCTGTTGAGACTAGTGGTGGCGGTGCCTCCTGGGGGGCCACGTGAGCCTTGCATGAGGAGGTGGGCTCCTGTGACGTGAGGGGATGGGGTTATGGTGGGGCATTACCGGGAATGCCATGATGGAGGCCTAGTTTGAGGTCAACTCAGATGTTTCCCCCGCCATTCCCCTATGCAAGGATGGACTTCGGGGGATCTAGAGATGCGGGTATCCCTCCCGGTTATGCTTTGGGGGCCAACATGTATGTTTTTATGTTTTCTGCATTTATTTGAGTATATATGTGCTTATGTGTTTTGATGGTGACACTGACATAGTTTTGCTTACTCTTGCAGATGTTGGCAAGGTAGGTCACCCTATGGCTCGATTGGTTAGCCACGGTCTTCTTCGACGGCCTTGGGGCAGTCGTGGGGGGCTGGGAAGAGATGCAACACAACTTCAGGGTGGTGAACCTGGTGGTGGTGCTGGCCCTTCGGGAGAGGGCAGTAGCTTGTTTGCTGCCGAGGCTGCGACCAAGCGAGCTTGTGCCGATGCGGAGGCGGCGCATGATGATGTGTCGGAGTCGCGCATTGCTGAGCTGACTACTTAGGTGTTAGTTCTAGAGGATGCCTGGGGTCGAGTGGACCGCTTGACCAAGGGGATGCCTTCTCGAGGTTTTTTGGATAATCTCGAGGAGGTCTGGTTGGAGACGGTGATGGCTCGGGAGAGGGACTATCAGCCTATTTTACGTTGGGTGATAGTCTCAATTTTGATGGTGGCTCCAGTAGTGGTACCAGGAGCATCTGTGGGTTCAGGTGCCCCGCGTGGGGGAGAACCACCCTAGAGTTTAGTTGTACATGGGGAAAGCACCCATTATGAGGATGCTTCCCCTATTTTTGATGACGTTTTGTTTATCTTTGGGCTAGCCGATGGGCCAACAACACTATTTTTTGTACTCAGACACATACACCATGATATATATATATATATATATATTTATATATTTATGAGAGATATTTTTTGCTGCTCTACATGTTGTGCCCCCTGTTTCTGTTTATGGATGATGTTATAATTATGGATATCTATGTTTTTGGTTTTTTTTGTATGATGGTTTATTGATATGAAAATAGAACTATTTGTAATGCTATGCAAAGTATCCATTTTCATATAATTTAATGTGCAAAGTGTTCTCCATGACTTGCAGGTTAAACAAAATAGTTTTGGTAATGTTTCTGAGTTTTATGTGTGAGTATTTGTTATTTAAATTTACTATTTAATATATCACAACAGAAATACACAGCAAGTAAACTTCACTGTATCATAACACAAGAAAATGATGAGGCATTTCACCCCTCCTAGGCTACATCTACTGGTCCAAGGCTCCCCAATGGTATGTCCTTACTCTATTAAATTTCTCAAAATGGTTACATAGTGAAAAATATGCCTAAACAGGCAAAAAAAGCTGTGAATTTTACTTTAGAAGACATAAATAAGCTAAAAATGGCTTGTGTTTTACCTCAAACAGTGAAGTACAACCTAATACAGCTCCATCTCCCTGATGGCCCTGGTGGCTCTTTCCTCTTCCTTGAAGCAAAAATGGCTAGAGAACACCTCTATTCACTCTGAAGCCTATCCCAAACACTCCCAAATTCTCAAGAAACCAAAACTTGACTAAAATTTCGTCCAATTTGGTTCAATAATGAGGAAGTTATGACCTCCCAAAGGAAACTGCCCAATATCACTAGAAAACCCCACCAAATGTGGGATAACTCCAGTTAGCGTGCTAAAAATGGCACAAAGGTTGGATTTGGTGGAGTACCCAAACTGGCGGAACTACTAGCAGTTATCATAAATGTTGGATAGGGGCGCATTTATGTGGTCACATGTGACCACCTCTGTTTAAACCGCCGACTTAACCATGGCCTTAACCGTTTTAAAACCGTTACCATAAATTTAACTCCGCGCTGTCACATGGCATATGGAACCATTGACATCTTATGTGCCCACGACTACTAGGTCTAGAGCTTTTGTCACGGGCAGTGGGTTCTATGTTGTATGGGGGTTGGCCCCCTTTGTTGTCCAACCCAATTTGATTTAAAACTTAAATAAATCCTTTGAAATTCGTATGTTAAAAAACATCTGCAGGCAGGCCAATAGTGCATTGGATTTGTATAGGAGAGGTCGGGTGTTCGAAACCCTGAGGCTCCATAAAATTTTAAACGATTGTTCATGGGCCACGTGGCAGCCTTCGGGCCTGCCAGGTGGCGGCCTGCTAGTGGTCCACTTAAACAAAGTCAAACCATTGACCAATTAAAAAATGCCACTTGTCGAATTCCCCATTCACCCTTGTGGAATATTCCAGGTAATATTCCTTGGAATATTCTTTTTAAAAAAATTTCAAATTCAAAAGTCAACTTTGGTCAACTGAAAAATGGAGTTTATTGGAGACTTCAAACCTTCATAACTTTCACATACGACATCAGTTTTGAGTCCTGTTCATGGTGCTAGAATTGCAGCAATGAGGCCTTTTCGGTCGTTTTAGTGCTATGACTTAATTTTTGAGCATTTCCAGTACAGGCATTTTTTCCACTTGGACATGATCACCTAATCACACCTCCCCAATGGGAAGCTTTTGGACCCCAAAATTTTCATTAATTACGAGGCGAAGATAATGACAAAAAGAATTATTCTCCACTCTTCCAAAATTGAATCTTGAAATCTCCACCGACTTCATCAAATTGGAAGCACGCATAAAAAGATAAATTCTTCCTTGAAATACGATCGATCGTATTTGCTAACCTTGACTTTGTCATGATGCAATTTTTGGAGTTTGTAGAATAGCAACTAAAATTTGAAGAAAAAATATTGGTCCTATAATGGTCTACCTTCAAAGGAAGTGAAAATAAAGATTCACCTTTCCAACTATCCTTATGGCGGTTTTGCCGAATGAGCCATGTACTTGTGTCGATTCTGCGACCAATTTCTCTTGCCATAGTACCCTACCATTCGAAACCGGCTCCAAAAATAGAAAGAAAAAGAGATATCAATGCCTTAGAAATAAGCCACTTCGAGGGGAAACCTCCAATACATTACATAAATGAACAATTCTTGGATGATACAATTTACAAAACCTTTTTTCCATATATAGGAGTCCATGGGGCCATAATGTAATCCTAGTGGGGCCACAATGTAATCCTAGCCGACCTAACAATAATAATTTAGGAGCACAATAATAACAATATGGGGGTTACAAGGGTAGAATAATAACAATAAAGGGGGTTACACTATAAGAGACTATACTAGTAATATAGGGACCTAACATGCCCCTCTCCTTCAAAAAAGTGTTGTCCTCGATGCTTGAGTAGCTCTAGGTGCTTCTATATAAAATTCTCATCCTCCCATGTAGAATCTTCGAGTGGGTAAGTTCTTCCACTTGATGAGATGCTACCGAAATTGATTGATTTCGTAGTTGTCGAGTTCTTGTTTAATGACCGCTTCGAGGTTCCAATATGATTTTTCCTTCCTCATCGAGTTACGGCAATATTGCTTGGGCTTGGAATATTTTCAGCTATAACCTTCTTTAAGCATGAAACATGAAGAAAGCTATGGATGCACTCGTGAAGAAGCGAGAGCTCCAATTTGTATGCCATAGTACCAATCTTTGCAACACCTTGTAAGGACCATAGTACCTTGATAATTTATTATCCTTCTTAAGCTTGCTTGAAATTTGTTTGTATGGTTGTAGTAAAAATACCCAATATCCTACATCAAAACTTCTCTCAACTGTGATGTTGATATGCACAATTGTTTCACTCGATTTTGTGCCAAATTCGGGTTATCCTTTAAGAGTTGGAGAACTTCTTGTTGATGCTCGATGTGATGTTCTTGCTTGAACCTTCGAATTTTCCCTTAAAGATGATGTGATGGATGGTGGATGATATCCATAAAGTGCCATAAATGGGGTCATTTTTGTTGCAGTATGGAAGGAAGTGTTATACCACTATTGAGCGAGAGGTAACCACTTGACCCATTGTGTTTGTTTATTAGATACAAAATATCGAAGATATCCTTCCAAACATTTATTCACTATCTTAGTTTGACCATCAGATTGAGGATGATAAGATGAGCTATGAGCTAATTGAATACCCAAACAAGAAAATAACTCCGTCCAAAAATTTCCAGTAAAAATGGGATCTACGCTAAGCTCACAATAACCCTTGGGCTTCCATGTAGCTTTTGAATTGTGTCCATAAATGTAGTAGCAACTGTACTTGCTTTAAATAGATGAGATAATGCACAAAAGTGTGCATACTTGGTAAGTCTATCAACTACCACGATGATGACACTCTTTCCTCTGGACTTAGGTAAACTTGTGATAAAATCCATTAAAATCTCCTCCCAACGTTGACTTGGAATGGATAAAGGTTGTGAGAATCCAGGGGTCTTAATTGTCTCAACTTTATTCTGTGCGGCAAACCAAACATTCCGCCACAAAATTTTGAATATCGGATTTAAGGCCATCCCAAAAAATCTTTCTTCACCATTGTGGTAAGTTTTTAAAAATCTTGAGTGTCCTACTAAAGGAGAAGTGTGCAATTCCAAAAAAGATCTTTTGTTTTAGTTGGGAATTCTTACAAAGATATAAGCGATCTTTGTATATAGGGAATCATTTTTCCAACTAAATGTATCGAATGTACTAGAGGATCTTGCGCAACTTTTGAGATGATCATCCATACATCTTTGTCCTTCTTCCATTCATCTCTTGCTTTGGTTATCAATACGGATTTGGATAATAGAAATGGCACAAAGCAATTCTTCCTCTTCATTCTTTCTTGAGTGCACTCTGCACCCAACAACATTAAACTTTCCTTTTGTAGATTATTTCAAAGTCATAACCCAACATATTTGTGACCCATTTTTGCTGCTCTTCGAAGATAGTCTTTGTTCCAAAAGTGTTTAAGACTATCATGATCAGTTTTACCTTGAAGTGTCTTCCCATTAGGTAAGTTCGCCATTTCTTTAGTGCATGCGAGTATTGCTAACATTTCCTTCTCATAAATAGGTTTTTACGTAAATACTTTCCTTTTATTGGGCCAATTTCCAAGCAATGGCTCTTCCTTCCTACATTAAAGCAGCACAAATTCCATTTCTAGAGCATCACATTCCACAATAAAGGTTTTTGTGAAGTACCGTGGCTAAGGTAGGTGCTAGGCACATTGCCTCTTTAAGATGTTCAAAGGCCTTAGTTGCTTAAAGGATTCCATGAAAATGCATCTTTCTTAAATAATTTTGTTAGAGTCTTTGCTATTCTCCCATAATTCTTAACAAACTTGCGATAATACCTACATTAACTTCGAAAATCCTCGCAACTACTTTATGGTTGTGGGGACTTTCCATTCCTTGTAGCTTTAATTTTGTTAGGGTCTACCTTAACACCCTCATGAGATACAATATGACCCAGATATTCCACCTCATGTACTCCAAGAAACATTTGGATGTTTTTGCATATAATTGTTTCTCCTGTAATGAATTTGAGCACCACTGTCAACATGTTCAACATGATCCTTCGATACTATTTGTAGATTAGTATATCATCAAAAAATACTAGCACAAATTTTCTAAGGAAGGGTTTGAAAATGGAATTCATCGAAGCCATGAAATCATTGAGAAGAGTGCATTGGTAAGGCCAAAAACAGTAAACCAAAAATTCACCAATGACCCTCATGAGTTTGAAATGTTGTTTTTGGAATATCTTGAGTCTTCATTCTAATTTGATGATATCACGAACGAAGATCCAACTTGGTAAAATAAATTGCTCCATGTAATTCATCCAATAATTCATAAATCACGGGAATGGGAAATTTATCTTTGATGGTAGACTTAGTGAGCTCTAAATCCGGACACTTTCTCCATGATCCATCCTTCTTGTGTACCAATACTACGGGAAGCGAGAGAAAGAACTTTGACTAGGATTGAATTATACCACCTCTAACATTTATAACGATCATACGTTCAATTACGCTCTTTTGGACATAAGGATATCTATAAGGCACGATGTTTGGAGGAACACTTCCTAGAATCAAATGAATAGCATGATCATAATCATGAATAGGTGGGAGTCCTTTGGGAGTTTCAAACACTATGGAATGATTTTCAAGACTTGTTGGAGATGCGAGAAATAGATGATTTTGATTTTGGAACTTCTAGTGAGCATAATTGTGCAATTACGCCTCGTTGTTCTTTATTTATAAGATTTGTCATGACATTAGAGATTATTATCTTTCTGGCTTCCCAGAAATACCCCATAATTCGACTTCCTTTCCTTCTGAAAAAAAAAAAAAAATTCAAGAAAATTTCTTGAAAAGAATTAAAAGCTATAAAGTCCCCAAATATTGTAACCATTGTACTCCTAGTACAACATCGGCATCTCCATAGGAATGGAAAGCATTGGACTATTCAATACATTTTCCCCCAAGGTTAGCTTGATATTATGGCATTTTCCAAAGCAATTTATAGTTCCTCCATTTACAAACATCACTTGACATTCGGTGTTGGGTATAGGAAGCAAATTTAATTCATGAGCTACCTTACAATGAATAAAATTATGGGTGCTACACAGATCATTCAACACTATTATTTTTTTTCTTCTTGATATGTCCTTATCTTGAGATTTTGAGGTGGTAATTCCTGCCCGGTCACATTACGAGGATATGGTGATTCATTTCTTCCTCTTCTAGAGTACAGTTCCTGGTGCATATCCTCTTCTTGTTCATTTTCTTCTTCCTCTTCACAATCTATGTAAAATAATTTCTTCTCGGCACACTTATGACCTTTATTGTATTTGTTATCACAATTGTAGCAAAGCCCTCTTGCTCTTTTTTCTTCAATTTTGTGGTGTCAGCCTTGTAGGTTATTGGAAATCTATGCGTGGCAACACCTCCTTCTTTATAGAAGTGAGTGGTAGGCTTCCTTGTCGCCACAATTTTACATTCAATTTTTTCTTTCCAACTAAATTCCTTCTCCAATGAATCGGAGTTCCAAAACGTGAACTTCATGTTGGATGTTATCCTTTAAAGTGCCTATGAAGAGATCAATCCTGTGTTCCTCTTTGGAATGTCAGTTACCCTTATATTCAATTTTTGGAAGTCCTCAATGTGTTGCCCCACTAAACCCTTTTTGTTTGGGATTTATCAATTGGCTAAAGAATGTGTTTCTCTTTGTATCCTCATAATGTGCTATCATTTCCACTCAGTAAAAGTGACCAAGTGACAATTTTTACGGGAACAAAGCCATCGATACCATACAAATGTATTTGTTCTAAATGTAAAGTTGCAATGCGTACCTTTTGTGTGTGTTTTGCACGTTATGGAGATCAAATATTGCTCCATCTGTAGTATCATGTTACAAGATCCTTTCCATCAAACTTCCTCATATCCATTTTTGGAATATGGTGGTTCTTCACTTCAACATTAGAGTTTATGAAATCGCGATTAACATTTATTTTATTCTCATCACGAGTTTCTTCTACTATCTTTTCACCATTAGGAAACATTTCTTGTATAACTTTTTCCAAACCTTCCATGTCTACTTTTAGATCATTCTTCATGTTTTCCATGTTTTCTTTCATGTCATCCATCTTAGCTTCCATGCCGGCTTCCATGCCATCCATCTTAGCTTCACGCCTTTCTTCAAAGCTTGTCCACATTCACTTCCACGCCTTTCTTCAAATTTTCCATTTTCATTTTTTGTTGCTCTTTGCGAGACGAAATTTGGTGCACTTGCTCTTGTAATTTTGATAGATCATGTTGCAATTATTCATCTTCATGAGTCATAGTAGAGCCTTAAGGCTTAATGGGTGTTAATTGACTTTTACGGGGCATCTTTAGAACCCAATATTGATATCTATTCTACAATATGCCCTTGAAATCCAATTCAAATTGATTCTTCAAACAAGAATTATGCAATTCGGAAAAAAAAATAAAAATAAAAATAAAAAATAAAATAAAAAATAAAAAAATAAAAACTTAAATAAAATAAAAAAATACACACCTTTTTCTTGCTTTTGAGGGCTCGATATTGAAATTGGACCATCTATGTGATTGCGGCTATTCAATATTTTAATTTCAGCACCAACGTAGACCTCTTCGAATTCTCTTTTGAATGCCACGAGGTCGGCCCTAATTTGGATTCTCCAAGACAAAGTTGTGTCCAATCTCCCACGATGACCTAATTATGGATTGGCTCGGTGAGTGAACTTTTATGATTTTCCACGTGTCATTGTTTTGTCCTTAGGCTCTAAAATTGATATTCAAGAAACTACAATCTGTGTACTTGTGACAAATTTTACGGCCTCCAATCCAATGCTCGAGAGAGAGTTATGAATCTTTCCCACGATCACCTCTTTGAGATGAAATTCGGGGAGCCTAAAAAAGCACTACCTTCCACGGATCATATCTCGAAAATTTTGTGAACCAAGCTCTAAAATGTTTTGTGAGTTTCCTTAGTATTTCAGCTTCGCACCCTAGAAATTTTAGATTTTGAACCTTCGTAGAAAAAAAGTTATAAAGCGAAAATGCCACGATGACCTATTTAGAGTAGCGAAACCCTAGAATCCAAAGCTACGATAGCAAATGTTTTGCAACCGGCTCAAAAATAGAAGAAAAGAGATATCAATGCCTTATAAATAAACCACTTTGATGGGGAAACCTCCAATACATTACATAAATGAACAATTCTTGGATGATACAATTTACAAAACTTTCTTTCTATATATAGGAGTCCATGGGGCCATAATGCAATCCTAGTGGGGCCACGATGTAATCCTAGGCGACCTAACAATAATAATTTAAGGGCACAATAATAACAATGTGCGGGTTACAAGGGTAGAATAATAACAATAAGGGGTTACACTATAAGGGACTATACTAGTAATATAGGGACCTAACGGATCCCTTCTTGAAATTTGTGTCCTCTTTATTTGGAAATATGATGCGAGTGTTGTCCTTGATGGCAACCCATGGGAATGAAGATGAAGACATCTTATTTGATGACATGTGTGTCCTTGATGGCAATCCACATTAATTATGCTTGACTTGATGGACTTGGTAAATGATGTAAATCTGATGTGATATGATGTTTGTTGACAATATGATGCTAAGTGTTGTCCTTGAAAGGCAACCCTCTTAATGAAGATGATGACAACTTACTTGGTGAAGTTGTGCTAGCAGAATATGTTCTTGATAAGCTAAATATGATGTATCTACGGTGTACGAGAAGCGATCGAAGAAAAGGAATTCGAGAATGTGCTCAAAGTATGATGAAAAGTATGTCTCTATGTATACGCGGATTGGCCTAGGTGAAGTCGCGTATGCACGCGGGAATAAACGTTCCAAGTCGCGTATGGGCAAAAACGCTCAAAAAGTGCAAATCCGAGGGCCGTCGGTATTGAAGACTCATGGTATTGATTTGGCTCGTGGTATTGAAGGCTCATGGTATTGCTTTGGCTCGTGGTATTGAAGGCTCATGGTATTGCTTTAACTAGTGGTATTGAAAAAGGATAAACCTATATAAGGAGAAGAAATTCATTGTGAAAATTGTGATTGTGAAAGCAAGATGTCGAGAGCTTGAATAAATACTTCTCTGTGAAGTATATACGTATGGAAAGGGTAAAGAATTGATGATAGATGCGAATCTATGATGCACTTATGAAGAAATGATGAAGCGAGTTCTAGATCTGAAGCACTTGTATCTACTAGATACGCTTATGAAAGGCTTAGATACGTGATGAGGCGAACATCGAACATACGCATGCCGGAAAGTAAGGTGGAGTACGGGCGATGATATGTTGCTGCGTAATGATTGAAGATCTATGCTACTTCGCCGCGGAGGAGCGCGTATACGCGGCTTCGGTGAAGAGAAAGTGCGTATGCGCAATGAAATACATACGGAGGTATACGGCGGTTTGTGTGGACATAAGCGCGTATATACGCGACATAAGTGAAGGGAAAGCGCGTATACGGAAACTAGGGTTTCTTTGAAGCGAGGAGTATGAAATATCGATGCAGTACACGTGTTTACTGCTATCGATGTTTGTGTTGATATGTATCTGTTGGTGATGTATGTTTGTGCTTAAAAGTATGGAAAGGGTCGGTATGAAAATATGATGAAATGTGGCACCGCAAGTGGTGTTCTATTGAAGTTGTTGGATCCGGTGTGAAGATTGATGAGCGTGGTCCAAGGTGGTCTTTGAGGAGTTGTAGCCTTCGGTCGGGGGTTGTAGCTCCCTTCCGGGGAGGCGGTAAGCGAGATCGGGAGTTTGTAGCTCCTTCTGGAGAAATTTGGTAAACGAGTCGGGGGTCGTAGCTCCCTTCCGGGGAGAGGCCGGTAAACGCGCGAGGTGGGTACTGCGTCTTTGGTCAAGTACAACGCCCGGCCCACATATGTTGTAAGATGTTTTCTCTATAATAAAATATTGAAGGTGAGAACGAAACTGCGGTGGTTTTCTCAGAGCTTGGGTTTCCACCTAAAAATCCTGGTGTTCATGTGTGATGCTTTGTGTGATGGTTTTATTCGTTTCTTCTTTTGCCGTAATTTCTTGTTTATAAGAACATCTAATGAATGAATGATGGAATGATATAAGTGAAGAACTAATGGCATAATTAGATCTTTGTGTATACGCGAGTTTTATGAAGGATATCGCGTGTATACGCTACTTGGCTTTAACGGAGTGGCGTATGGGTTTTAAGGAATGAAAAAGTAAAAATTTTTGATTATGCGGTAAATGTTTGATTCACCCCCCTCTCGGTATTTTTCCCAACAATTGAAGTATCGGAAACGGAGTCCTTGTGCGAAGCTTGATCGCTTAAAAAGGAGATCCGTCACAATGGGAAATCGAAAGGAGTAATGTCTATAAAGCCACCTACATTGATGGAAGCAATCGATGTCCCCGGAAGGTACGTACAAGCATATACGCGAAGTCTTGGTGCGGATGTATGAGCCAATCATGGAAGAAGGTTATCAATACCCGGCAAGTATTCCCTGCGATGCGGTAGAAAGAAAAGTATGAAATCAGTACCAAAGCGATGAATGTCTGTTAGGAAGCATGTCTGAATCGAAATTTGCTAAAGTGATGCGGCTACATTCGGCAAAAGATATATGGGACAAAATCATTCGAGCTATGAAGGAGACACAAAGGTAAAAAGTGCAAAACTCCAAACTCTTAGAATTGAATATGAAAATTTGAAGATGCATAGTGATGAGAGTGTTGCCGGTTCTTTCTTCGTCTGGATGATATTGTAAATACGAATGAGAAATTTGGGTGAAACCATAGCGATACTACTACGGTGGAAAAAGATCTTAAAGATCCTTGACTTCAAAATTTGACTCTAAAGTTTCAGCTATTGAAGAAAGGCAAAGATCACATAAACTCTTACTATTGTTCAATTACATGGTACTGCGGCCCCTTTTGAAATGAGACAAAGAGGTCCTTCTCAAATAAGAGAAGTTGCGTTTAAGGCATCCACAAAAGGAAAGGAAAAGGAAGTTGTCAAAGAATCAACTATATGTCAGATGAAGAAGAAGCGAATTTCGTAAGAAAGCTCAAGCCGTCTTGGAAGATTAAAGGTAAGCTTCCCTTCAAATGTTTTGAGTGTGGAAAAATTGGTCACTATGTTGCTAAATGTCCTTATAGAGAAAAACATGGTAAAGGGAAACAATTTGAAAAGAGAAAGAGTTATTATGCAAAAGATGATGATGATGAAGTGTCCGGTGAAGATGAAGAAGATTCGACTAGGAACTGAAAAGTGCTCATGGCTAGACGAAAAGAAGAAGGTCACTCCAAAAGAAAGAAGATGCCTCGGAAATCATGTATAGCAAGAATTGAAGAAGATGAATCAGTTAGTGATTGGGAGTTAAAGTTTACGACGAAGCTCTACAAGCACTCATGGCAAAAGAAGAAAAAGGAGAAGGCCACTTGTAATACTCTTCTTTGTGCAAATAATAGTAAAGATAGTGAAAGTAAAGTTGTAGAAGCTCTCAAGACTAAAGTTGAAGAACTACAAAGTTCTACTACTAAGCAAGAAACTATTTACAAAGAGATGACCTCTCGAATGAAAGATCAAATAGAAATGTTGAATGGACGAGGGTGGACAAGTATCAAGGAGTTTCATACTTATGCATCCAATCGAATTAAAGATCTAGAAGCGAGATCTTGAAAAATCAAGCAAGAAGAATGAAGGACTTGAAGAAGTTGCTATCATCTCTCTGTGAAGATCTAGAAGCATCAAGTAAGGAAAATGAGGAACACTACAAGTGTTTGAAAAGGAAGGCCTTGAAGCGAAATCATCTCTCTCAAAGAAGATGCGGAAAAATCAAATAAGAATGGAGAAGAAGGCGGAACAAACATGTGAAGAAAACGAAATTGAGTTTGAAAGAAGAGATTCATCCCCAAGGATCAAGTAGAAGATGGAAGAAGGAAAGAAGAAAGCACTGGCAAAGCAATGTCAAGCCTTGGAGGTTGAGGTAAACATTCTCAAAGGTAAATTAGAAGAAAAAGGTTAAACTTTTGAGGTTTCGAATAGTACTAACACTTTGGACAAAATTCTAAGTAATCAAGGTCTCCTGCTTTATCAAACTTGGTCTTGGTTTCCATGAAGCTGTTAAAAGGTGAATCTAGCTCACAAGGAAGTGCTAAAAATTCGGAGGATGTCAATACAAAACTTTGAAGTGTTGAAAGAAATAAAAAAAGATCGACCAACAATCATGAATTCTCAAAGAAATTCATTCAAGAACGTTGAATGTTTTAAATGTCATAATTATGGGCATGTTACGACAAATTGCGGAAGCGGAATCATTTCGGCCACAAACAAAACGAGGTTCTACTCGGAAAGGTACTCTAGTTTCTTCGGGGGATATTGTTTCTCATGTAACATGTATGGACATAAAGCGATTGAGTGCAAAAGGAGAAAGATTAGAAATAGTCATTATGATTCTTATGCTTATTTCTCTGGACACATGAGATGTTATTCTTGTAACAAGTATGGACATGTAGAAAAGGAATGCGGGTTGAACGGATACGAGAAAGTGGACAATTTGACACAAAAATAGAAAGTTCAAACAAATGCGGAAAAGGATGGAGGACCGATCGGAAACGTAGGAAATTCGACCACATTGCGGTCATCAAAAGCACGAAGCTTACTTCTGCGATTGTTGCGGGAATGATGTGGGATACATTATCGGATTTAGTAATGTATCGTCACGGGGGGAGCAATGTATGATGTCTCTCATGTTTGATTTGATTATTACGAGGTTATATGTATTTTTGACGGTGGATGCGGTGTGAAGAAAAGACGGGGAACGAAGGTAAAATTGCGAAGGAGATGAAGGTGTGAAATTTTCTATATTTCACTTTCCATACGCGAGGTTCTATGAAACAAAGTCGCGTATACACGCGGAAGTTACGACGGACACGACCGCGTATGCATTGATGATAAAAGAATTTATACGATGGCGAAGATGCGGAGCGAGAGGTCCGGGGGAGCATCGATGCATTTGCTGATAATTGCACTATTAGCATCTTTTTGGTTATACTCACTTGATAATGAAATGATACATGGGTTCTTGTGTTGAATATTATGGATGAATCCTGGTTGCTTTATGATGAAGAGCATTTGTTGAGATGAAAGTCCTATAATTCGGAGATAAGTGACCCATGCGAGAGATTGTTGCGATGATCTTGATGAACGTTTTCGGGTTGCATAAGTTAAGAAAGAGAACCTTTGGTTTTAGGGAGCGAGCGGGATGCATACTTATGACTGCTTATTCTTTGGTTTTTGTGATACTCATGCTCAAATGATGATGACTTGGTACATGGTTTATTATGATGAGACTTAGAGTCCTGGTTGCTGATAAGTATCTTTTGTGCTCACACATGGATGAGTTGGATGTCGAGTTTGTTGCTATGATTGAGATATTTTACCTACATATGTTACTTCATGTCAATTCTTGAAGATCTTGATGATATTGGACCACATGGATGATTGCTTGACACATATTTGAAGATGTTGTTCTGGTATGATAATCTCTCTTGGAAAGATTGTATTGATGCTGCAAAGAATCTGAAGGCTTGGCTACTAATGTGCTTATGCTACAACCGTTAGATGATGCTTGAAGACAAAACTACTGTGTTATCTAGTGTAGTCAGGGAAGCATTCAAATATACGAGAAAGAAGTGAACTTTGTCTTTTCTCACAGAGGATCAGGATAAGTTAAAATTGCAGAATTCAGTATTGAATCGGGTTGCAAAACTATGATCAATATATAAGTTCATGCCGATAGAAAAACACGTATACGATTTGAATAATTTATTTGGAGTAGCTCTCTTAACTCTAAAGAAAATTTCTTTGATCATTTTGTAGTATCTTTGATACTGTTTGGTATCTCTGGTGGTGTTCCAGTTCTCATAATTCTATTTCTAATGTTTTGATAAAGATGCCTTGATGATTTGTTGGTGAAAGTGTTCAGGATGCACAAAATAAGGGGGAGCCTTAATCATATGGAAAGGATGCTTGGATGCACAGATTCAGGGGGAGCATTAGCTTTGTTGAGTATAATGCATTGTTGGCATTATTCTGAAACATGTTCTCTTTCTTGAGGATGTTCTGGTGTTGGTCATAAATGGTCTTATTTGTAATTTGATGAAAAGGTCTTGTTGAGACCCATGATGTAAAATTGTAATATTCAGTCATGTAAGGACTTGTAAAATTTGTAAACCCACTTGGTTGGGTAGCTGAGTCAAATTTTGTAAACCCACTTGGTTGGGTAGTTGAGTTGAGATGTGTAAACCCACTTGGCTGGGTATTTGGGTCTCATATGTAAATCCACTTGGTTGGATCTTTGACGTAAGTATGAGTCTTTGGTGATAGGACATCCATAGAGTCATGTACTTCATTGGAAATCATGTTTGAAGATTCAGCATGAACTCAGGGGGAGCTTGGCCACTTCAGTATTCATCGGATCTGCAGAACGCTTCTTCCACATGCGGAGAAAAGGGGGAGAGTATGTTGGTTTTGATCCACCCTTTGCCCTTGATGTCAAAGGGGGAGAGTGACATGGTGTTTGAATGAAGAGAAAGAATGGTGTCAAAGAAAGTAACATGGTGTCATTGTATTCTTAATGTACCTATCTGTTGTGGTAACCAAACACCATCATGGTTGCCATCAAGTCCAAAGGGGGAGATTGTTGGCAATATGATGCAGAGTGTTGTCCTTGATGGCAACCCACTGAATGAAGATGAAGACATGTGACTGTTGACATGTGTTGTCCTCGATGGCAATCCACCTGATGAAGTTATTCTTGACTTGATGACTTGGTAAATGATGTAAATCTGATGTGATATGATGTTTGTTGACAATATGATGCTAAGTGTTGTCCTTGAAAGGCAACCCACTTAATGAAGATGATGACAACTTACTTGGTGAAGTTGTGCTTGTTGGAATATGTTCTTGATGAGCTAAATATGATGTATCTACAGTGTGTACAGAAGGCAATGAAGAAAGGAATTCAGAATGTGCTCAATCTAGTATGTCTCAAGGCATACGCGGATATGTCTAGGGGAAATCGCGTATGCACGCGGGAAAGAACGTGCCAAGTCGCGTATGGGCAAGAGCGCTCAAAAAGTGCAAAACCAGGGGTAACCACCATGGTATTGACCCATTGTATTGGGTAATGATTCGTCTAAATGACCCCGTCCATGAATACCATCGGAAGTAATGTAGTTTTGGGCTCATGGTATTGAAAAAGGGGCCCGTGGTATTGAAGGCTCATGGTATTGTTTTGAAAAAAAAGGGGCCCATGGTATTGAAGGCTCATGGTATTGTTTTGGCTCATGGTATTGAAAAAGGGGCCCGTGGTATTGAAGGCTCATGGTATTGTTTTGGCTCATGGTATTGAAAAAGGGGCCCGTGGTATTGAAAAAGGATAAACCTATATAAGGAGAAGAAATTCATTGTGCAAATCATGAGCGTGGGAGCAAGATGTCTGAGCTTGAATGAATACTTCTCTATGAAGTATATCTATATGGAAAGGGTAAAGGTTTGATGATAGATCTGAATCTATGATGCACCTATGAAGAAATGATGAAGCGGGATATCTAGATCTGGAATGTATTTGTATCTACTAGATCTGTTTATGGAAGACTTAGATCTAAGATGAGGCGAACATCTGTCTGAAGTAAAAGGGTAAATCTGAACTGAATATCTGATCTGAAGAAGTATGCTGCTCTATAATGATTGAAGATCTATACGCTACTTCACCGCAGAGGAAGCGCGTATATACGCAGCAGCCAAGAAGTGACGCGTATGCGCAATGAAATATCTACAGAGGTATACGCTGTTTTGTGTGAACGGAAGCGCGTATATACGCGACATCAGTGAAGTGAAAGCGCGTATGCAAACTAGGGTTTGTTGAAGCATGGGGTATGAAACATACGATGCGTACTGCTTTGGTTTCTGCGATGTACGTACGTTGAGTTATATATATCATTTCATGGTTGTTTGTGTAAAAGTATATGGAATGGGTCCGGTTGAAAAATATGATGAAATGTGGCACATAGTGGTGTTCTATTGAAGTTGTTGGATCCAGTGTGAAAATTGATGAAACGTGGTCCATAGAGGTGCTGAGGGTTGTAGCCTTGAGTCAGGGGGTTGTAGCTCCCTTCCAGGTGAGGCTGGTAAACGAGAGCAGGGGGTCGTAGCTCCCTTCCAGGAGAGGCTGGTAAACGAGTCAGGGGGTTGGAGCTCCCTTCCGGAGTGATAGCGGCGCGGTGGGTGCTGCGTCTTTGGCATTAAGTCTGCTGTGACATATGTTGTAAGATGTTTTCTCTATAATAAAATATTGAAGGCTGAGCAACTGCAACGGTGGTTTTCTCCCGACTTGGGTTTCCACCTAAAAATCTTGGTGTTCATGTGTGATGCTTTATTCTGTTCTTATTGCACATGTTTACTGTTTATAGAACATCTAATGAATGAATGATGGAATGCTATAAGTGAAGAACTAATGGCATAATTAGATCTCTGGGTATACGCGAGTTTTATGAAGGATATCCGCATGTATACGCTAGTTGGATTCAGCAAAGTAGCGTATGGGTTTTAGAGCATGAAAAAGTAAAAAGTTTTAGTTTGCCCTAAATACTGATTCACCCCCCCCTCTCAGTATTTTTCCCAACACAATATGGTGAGGTAGATGGGAGAATGATACCTTTATTCAAAAATTCTTGGATTTGATTCTTGATTTCTGCACTTTCCATTATCGACATGTGATACATACCAATGTGAGGGAGTGGGACATCCTGCTACCACTGTATCTCATGTTGGATTCCCCACTTGGGAGGTAACCCCTTTGGTTCCTGAAATATCTTGCCATGCTGACTTACCACATCAAACAAATCAGATTTTAATTTATCATCACAACCTTCAAAATATTCAAAATTCTTATCATTCTTTTGTTTGATCATAATAAGCACAAAGTTTTTTCTTGAGTTTACTATTCTCTTCATTTGCCTAGAATTAACCAAAGAGAGGTTTAGCTTTTAGTGATGAGCTCTCACAATATATTCCACTTCATATTTTAACAAGTGGTACTTGTTCTCATGGCGATAGAATATCTCTTTCCTGTAATAGAGATATGGACTACCCAAAACAATTCATGATATGTCAAGTGGTACAACATCTAACTCAACTTCATTAATGAAGTTTGTGATACTTGCAAATCATAAAATACATTTTCTTGTGACCTATAAATTTGTATCCTTAGTTATCCAACGCAAAGGGTATGGATTATGATGAGGTAAGGTTTCAATATTAAGCTTCTTTCTAGAGTCTTCAGATATTAAGTTCACTTGAGACCCACTATCAAATAGTGTGTCAATTTTTGTATGTTTTGATATCATTCTTACATGAAACAACTCTATTCATGTTTCTTCACTTGGAGTGTTACTGTGAAAATTTGAAGAACTAGTAATTGCTATGGCTTCTTTTCCTTTTGTGACCATAGTTTCAATTTTTAGTATAATCTCCTGAGTGAGATCCAAGATCATGTTGTGTGGTAGCAGTTTTCATTTGTTTCCCCTTGTTGTTGAATTTATTTGGCCTCAATTCTGAATGAAGCTTCCAACAATGGGATTCATCATGAACCTCTTTGGAACAATGAGTACATGTGATTTTCTCCCCTTCTTTCTTAATGAATGCATTCTTATTTTTCTTACCCTAGAAACCCTTTCCTTTTTCACCACCCTTTAATGGTTTCTTTTTACCCTCTTCTTGTACATTTTCCCCTCTTGCCTCAAGGTGTGTAGCTTGCACACATACCTCATCTAGACTAGTGGGATTAAACATGAGGATGGTATGTTTCAGGTAACTATAAACCCCCTATTTAATTCAATAAAGTTTCTTGGCTATGAAAATCAACACCTAACATAACAAATCTTCTCCTAAATTCATGAGTGTAATCTTGCACACTTTGACCTTTCGATTGTCTAAATTTTTTCCAACTCATAATAGTTGCTTGCATGTAAGACAGAGGATAAAATTACCTTTTGATGGCAGTAATAAAATTTTACCAAGACATTGAGATCTTACCCTTTTTCTTAATCTCCTCTCATGTCTTTGCTTCCCACCATACAAGTGTTGCACCATCCATTCTCAAGGAAGCCAATTGAATCTTTATGTCATCTTCTTGAAGGTTATGGATTCTGTAATAAACCTCCAATTGACGAATTCAATTATCCAACTTCTCTGCATTAACTTCGCCATTATACATCGCAAGCTCAAATTTAACATCAAGTTTAAGTAAGGGTGATTTACCAACTCCTTTTGAATTATATGTATGAATAGATGGAAGGGTTGTGGTAGTGGAAGATGATGACGAGGAAGGTGAAGATGGTGGTGAGGATGATGGTGGAGTGGATGGTGGCTTCTTACCATCTCCACGACGTCCTCCTCTTGGAGAACCCTCTCCTCTTAGAGACTTTGAACTTTCTCCTTGCATCCTTAAATTCCTCTCCTCATAGAGGACTTTAACCATCTCAGTCATATCAAAGAATGCCTTCCTGAATGCTCTCTCATCTTCTGTCACGGTAGGTTCTCCTTCATGAGACATGCTCATTGAAGAATCAAATTCAAATTGAGGATGTGTTAGTGTTGAAAACTTTGGCAACCTTTCCCTTCTTCCTCTTGACCCAACTACAGGGATTTCAACCAATTTCCCTTCTCCTTTTTTTAGTTTTAACCTTGTAAGCATGACACAAAATTGCAAACAATTAGATCCCTTATTGCACAACAAAACGTAAAGATTTGACAAAAATAATAATTTGAATGAAGCATGTTATTGTTGATGTGCTAATTACTCTTTCAGATTTTGAATACAATGTCTTATGTGTTCTTAAGAGTTCAAGTTCTCTTGAAAATTATCAAGTATCATGAGTGTTTTTCATTTTAATATAATGAATAATTTAACATAAAACAAAGGCTGAACAACAACAAATAAAATTACATTAAATCACCATACAACACATCAACACAGGTATTTGATGAAGGAGTTCACCCCTCCTGGGCTACATCTCCTAGGTCCCGTTTCCATGGCTTGGGCCTCTATATTATGCTCAAATTTGAAAAATTACCTATTTACAATTATTTTCTGCTCTCAAAACTTGCACCAATTAGTCCATAATGCCCAAAAATGGTCATCTAGGCTCTTTCTACACCTGATTTGATCGAAAACTCCAAAAGTTATGACCATTTACATTTTATCCACAATTTTAGGCCTACATTTAGCTAACTGGAGCTGTCCGGATAGCTGGAGTTCAACTGGCAGTTTCCGTCGAAATTATCAGTCTGCCAAGTTAATCTCCATTAAGTTAATTAACTATGGCTAGTGCTAATTAAGCAATTCTTAGCGCTAAACCCGCGCTTAGGATAATCCCAGATTAAATGTGGATTAGGCACTAATTAATACAAGTTTATGGGTTGATTAAACTCATTTTAATGTATAAACTCTGCTCTTTAATTAGTCTCTGTTGGAGGTTATGGGGTGTCAGTCGTATGAATCGGGGGCTGGCCCCCTCCCCCCCCGCCATAGAACATTGCAAAGATTAAATATATGTGGAACTGTAATAAGGTTAAGATTCATGGTGTGGTGGAATGGTAATGCGTGGCACTGGCGTGTGGGAGGTCACGGGGTCGAACCTCGATGCCTCCATCCATTCTTCAACCCAAAAATTTTGCACCATAATTGTGGAGGGGGGGCACGTGGCAGCCCTAGGCTGCATCATGTGTCCTCTCCCCATTGGAATAAATTTAAACCAATTACAAATTTCCACATAACTCGAAAATTCAACCAATACAATGATACCACTTGGTAGTTCATTATTCGTTGGAGGAAAATCACAAAAATTCAACCCTGCCCAGTTAACATGCCATGTTAGCAATACAAAATGTTGACTGGGCACCTGTCTGTCCTTTTTTAAAAAAAATTCCCTATTTAGCAAAACGAACACAACTCATTTCCGGGAGCATACAAATTCCATTTTGCGTGAAACGAAGTGCGCCGAATTTAGAACGATGAGAATTACGCGGTCATTCAAGTTTCGAGCCATTATGATAACTTTGATTTTTGAGCATAAAATTGAGCCCCTAATCAAAAAATTAGCAAAACACCTCTACAAAAACATCCACCAATGAAAACAAAGGCTTTTGAATAAATTTTAGCAAAGGTGAGCAGAGGTTTTTCCTCATGTTCTTCTTGTAATATGGTGCTTAAGATGAATTGTGCATAGCATATAATATAAAACATCAATGTCTAGGTCTGGTTTTGTTCACACATGATTCACGTGGAAACAAATCACCACCTTGTTTAGATAGATATGGTGTGTTCTACACACAAACACACATAGATAGATAGATATATTGCTAAGCATTATTGTGTTATATATCCTTGTGCACCACTAAATCATAGTAATTATAACCATATATGACAATGAGATTGATATCGTTGAAGGTAATGGTTGATGATGTTGTAATAATGCATACCAATTCACTTAGTATAATTATATGCACCAATCTTCCCAATATAGTTATGTGCATTGATCTAATTAGTATAGTTAAGCACACTAGTTCATTAAGAATTATAAATGCACCAATATACAATCACTAAATTAGTGCTTTTATGTTATCAACAACACCAATGCTCTATTACACACAAAATTATTGGTGCTTAGTATATACAAAAATACATGTTAGGATCACCAATCCATCCTATAATCTCATACATATTTATGTTTAAATATTAACCATGCACCAATGTGTGTGTGTGTGTGTGTAATGTATCTATGTATAAATGGGATAGTTAAAATTTGTATTCAAAGCTTGGTGCAACCACCAACACGACATAGTAATAAAAAAAAAAGGAAGCTTTCTAGAAGGAAATATTTTAGAAATTTTCCAAAATTCAAAATTACTACCTAAAGAGTAAATTGTTTCAATTGCTTTAAAAGAATAATAAAGAGGCCTAGAGGTATAAACCCTATATAATTGGCCTAAAATCAAAACTAATTTATAATATGTAGTTACGTTTTTTGGATATAAATCCCCACCCTTAAACAAGGAATCTATGGTTAACTAATGGCCCAAAATATATTTGACTCTTCCTTTTCTTCTCTTTGTTCCCACATTCTCTTCCTTCCCTTTGTGAGAGGAGGCAAAGGATGAGGGTCTTTCCTAAGGTTCCAATCAAAGATAATAACTCAAAACTCTTAGACTTATAATGAATGCACATGCTATACTTAGGGTTTAATAGGAAGGTCTTATTCCCTTACTTCCTCCTCTCATCTCTCTACATAATCCTCATTCTCCTATACTTCCTCAATTTCGTCCTCTTCTTAATTCCTACTCTTCGTCCTTTACTTCCTCATTTTCTATTCCTGACGGTTCCAAAAGTAGTTTCTTTAACCGTCTCATTTGAAGTCCCTTCATGTTATTGTGTGATTTATTGTGTTTGATCTTATTTTGTGTCATTTGATACAGTTTTCACAAGTTCTATTAGGGCCTATGATGTTACTGCTCCATCTTTAAATTTTGATGGGATCATAGATGGTTATACCTTTGCACTATCCTTTTCCACTTCCTTTGAAACTTCAAGGACCTAAATTTTATTGTTGTTCATAATATGAATATTTTTCTAAATCTCATTCAATTGTTGCATCCCCTTGGGGAATCTCTTTCTTCATTTATCATTAACTACCTTGAAGGGATTCTACTCCTGATCACTAGAGAGATTCATTTTCTACTTTGGGGAAGATATTTTTTCGTATAAATTTGGACATTTCTTCCCAAAATGTTTGTATTGATGACAATAATTTCATTTGAATTGTACTTTCTCATAATTTAGGGATTGTACATGGTTTCTGTTTAATTTTGTAGCTATGTCTGGTCTTCATAATTAATATTTTTAGCCCTCTATGTATTTGTAATGATAAATATAATGTTCATGCTATTGTCAAAATAAAAATTTATAAGGCATGTTATTCATGTCCTTTTCAAAAGATAAAATTTGAATATTTAATATTTGATTTTTTGGCTCCAAGAGGCCAAGTTAGCCTTCCTCCTAGTCAAGTCAGCCTAATCATAAAGGCACCCATTTGGCCAACCATTATACTATATATATGAGGCATTCAAACTCCTTCGAAATAAAGTAATTCGTATCACCTTTGAAGTAGAATTTGATCATCTAAGGAGGAAAGGAAAGGACAAATCTAAGGCTAAAGACAAGATGAATGTGAGACTTGTTCTAAAGTTTAAGTGCAAGATTGAATCTTTGATAGTAGCATATCTAAATCTCTGTGGAAGGTATGAATCTATGAATTTTGTGAAAGAGAAGTAGGACCGAGTTTCTTTAAGCATAGTATGAGGCCGAAATTCTTCCCTAGCAGAACTATCCAGAACAAATTCAATGAGTAGACTTATGGCTTGACTAAGATTTCTTTATTGGCCAGTTTGACCTTGTGGTTGAATAGATGATCTAAGTGTGTCTCTTTTTGAACTGCAGAATTTATCTAAGGAAATGGTTGTTGGTTTTTTCCCCATGTGGGTTTTCCCAGGGTAAAAATCTTGAGTTATTGTTTTCCATGTCTCTTTATGATCTTGCTGACATTTTGTTTTACTGTTGACATCCTCTATGTAATTTATTTATGATGAATATGAATGTAAGAAAAAATAACCTAAGATAAATCATAATAAATAATCATTAGTTTAGAGTATCCTTAAAAAATTAACATGGTATCAGAGCGATGGTATAAGAGAAACCTTGTTCTACACTTGTAACCCTAGATCTACTAGAAAAGTAAAAAATGTGTTTGATCAAAAGAGATTGAAGTTGTGATGGTGTAAGAGAAGTTTTAAAGAGGGTAGAAGCTCTAAATATAACTCTTAGATCGAGCCTCAGTACCAAGCTTCAAGTTCTATTCCATAGCTTGAGAAACCTCAGGAATCCAAGAGACCTTAGAAAGGTAAAACATCTTAGATTGGAGTCAAAATAAGGAAAAGAGACCACCAAAATATTCTCTGAAAGAGTGATATTTGTTCGATGCAAAGGGAGGTAGAACAAGACATGAAAATATGCCTAACAAGCCTCATATTCGACCTATTATGGAAGGTTTAAATACCACACTAAAATTTTGTGCCTTAGAAGTCCAAAATTACTCAGGAGACCGAATGTTATTGTGGGAGGCCGAATATGGTTGTGGAAGGCCTCAAAATTTGTCTCATTATGAGTAGCCTTAGACATGGCCTCAAAAGCCTGAAATTATCAGAAGCTAAATTTGGGTGTAGGAGGATGAGAGTCTCAGATTGTTCTCAAAAATATTGATCAAGACCAAATCCCTAGTTTAAGACCAAAATTCGATCAGATCATTTCAAGGTATATTCAAGATTGTGATGATATTTTGAGAAGGTAAAAAATCCATCTTGATCAAGTTATCTAAGGACTGGAAATTTGAAGAAGTCTTAAAAAATACCTTGATTTCTCAAGGATTCAAGCTAGTGTCACCTTGAAGGAAGCAACCAAAAGGAAGTTTTGAAATATCACTGTTTACAGATAAGCCAACAAAGTAATTAGGTTGAAGTATTTGAAGATCTATTTTAGCCACCAAACAAGCATGATTTTGTTTCCATGCAAGCATATTACAATAAAGAGTTACGCGAGTATGAGACCTGCGAAGTTACAAGTCTATGGTTTACTGCTTGGAAGAAAAGGTATGTATGTATCTATAGTTATTTCATTTAGATAAAATCTCTTGTAGACCACAACTAGACAAAATGATCATCTATATGATTGGTTAAAAATCTTGTATCAAGATATGTCATGAAAATATGAATAAGACTATGTTCTACCCTTGATAAACATCATTAGACTTGTATATAAGTTTACTTTCATGAAAAATTCTAATATACTTCCTTAAAAAGAGATCCATGAAGAACCCTTTATAGGACACTTATAATATATTATGAAAGAGTTCACCTTACAAGTTCATTAGTGAGATACACTACAAATATGTAGCATGAAAGTATCACAATTAAGATGATATATATATGTGTGTGTGTGTGTGTGTGTGTGTGTGTGTGTGTGTTGGACATTTGAAGTGTGACATAACAAAATTAACGATGTTGCATTGTGTATTCAGAAGAAAAATTTTTTTAATTCCATTTGTTGTAATAATACTTGCACTGTTAAAGGCCCTGAAAGAGGCATTGCATTGATTGTTGATACTAAGGTATTTGGATGGGACAAATTTTTTCAAACCTGAAGTTTATTCCTTGCATTCTAATACAATCAAAATTCATAGTAAATATCGTTGTCATGGAGCAAGTTCATGAATATTACCTTCAATTTTAACTTGATAAGTTTACAAGGAAGAAGAGGCCAAGTTCCTCTCCAAGTTTGAAGGACCAAATATATCTTGAAAAAAATAAGTGATTTGAAAATCTGGAGGCATTATTATGAAAAGGTTGAAATCAATATTAACAAAAAATCTATGGTTACTAGAATTGTTGAAGCAATAGTGAAGTATGCTATGGGTATGTCATATTTCTCTTGATGAAACATCTCATTAGAAGATTAATAATCTTGACTACAATATTCTTAATTATTTGTTAAAGCATTGTAACTCTATGAATATTGGGAATTTGGATATGGAAACATAATTTGTACATGAGAAAGTCTGTCAAGACTTGCAAAGGCTATAAAATGAGTATTGTAAAACTAGGGTTTTGTAAAGCCTAAATTAATCTTGAAGGTCAATGACACCCTAGGGTTTGGAGATGAAACCATAGATATATACCTACATTAATGTTTATGATGAAATGAAGAAACCCTAGCTCATTCAAGAAAGAAATTACATCATGCTAATGATCAGGACAAGAATGTTGCAAGATAGTTGCAAGAAGGATAATATCAAAAGGGGGCTGGAATTTCCTACTATCCTCAAAAGATAAGTATTCCTTGATTATTATTGTTGTTTTACCATTTTTTAGTCTCTCGTCACTATATACTTTTCTTGGTTGTAATATTTATTTCATGCCTCCTAGTGAGGATTGCAGGTATGTAGTAAAGGTTGCCAAGGCTCTGGCAATAGATGGAAATTGTGGAGGAACAAAGCAAAAGTAGTGACAAGAGGAATCTCCTAGAATCAATATTGTACTAGATGAAATTCAAGCTCAAAGGGAGCACACAAATCAACAAGGTTGAAGTATACCTTGATTGTGCCAAAGAGAAGTCAATGGTGATTTCAAAATGTATCAAAAAAATCTAACATGCAACAAATGGAAACATAAACAAGTATAAAACGAGAATATAGAATAATAAAGGTTATCCCAGAAAGAGAGAGAGGATCATAACAAGACATCAAGTACACTTATGTTAGAACTATTATCATTTCTTTGAAATTGAATGAGGTGGATGCAAAGATCATTTTTTCTCAATAATTGAAGATGAATAAATGTACATAGAACTACCTTAGGGCTTTGAGGTACATGAGAAGAAATCTCATGATTGAAGAAGGCTTTGTACAATCAAAAGTGACACGTTGTGCTTGATTTTATTGGATTGATGAATATTAGATTAGCCTTGGTTGATCTTATTATTGTTAGTATGAATCTTTTGTCGAAGTGTACGAAAAAAGACCACTTTAGCTACGCATAACTTATAGCCCTAACATCAAATATGGCTACCAATATATTCAGATCTGCAGTTATTTGATCAAGACAAATGCTGTAAAAATCTAGATCTATGCATAAAAAGACATTAAGCGGTAAAAATAAGGTTTTGCTCCATACATCCAATAGACAAGACAAGAACAATATTTTTGAAAGAATTTTATATTAAGGGCACCTGGGAGGAAAATAAGAAAGGTGTTTCCAATTCTCCTCAAAGGGATGGGTTCTTGAAAGTCCTCAACACTTCAGATCTAGAATTTCTCTCTCTTGTTGGTGTGGAAAACCCAGACAAACATAGAACTCAAAGGGAGCTCACAAAGTGAAATAATGGAAAATTTGACAATGATAATGGCTCAAAGTCAGACAAAGAGTATAGATCCAAAGTGATCTAATAGGCAACAAAAGGTGAAGAATGGTAGGAAAAACCCTCCTATTTATAACAAAATATTGGGTCATTCTAGATCTTGGTGCATGATTAAAATAACATTAACCAAATCTAGATCCACCTTTTATGAAATATTTTATTATATTTGTTGGAGGGAAAAAGTATTTGACTTGGGTCAAATCCCTTTATTTGTAAATAATAAATAAATAAATGATTTATTTATCATTTTAAGGAAGTGGTTGAATAATAATTAAATAAATAATGATTTATTCAATTATTTATAAATGATTTAGTCAAATTTAACAAGGAATATTATTTAAATAAGGTTTAAATAATTATTCCTAGAAAATAATAAGATAAATAAGGATTTATCTAATTGATTTCCTTGTTTTGGGTTAAATATGACCAGGAATAATAATTAAATTATTGTTTAATTAATTATTCCATGAGGAAAATCAAACAAATATAGATTTGTTTAATATTTCCCTTTGGGGTTTCCTATTTAGACCATAAACAACCTAATAAATGTGTCTTATTAAGTTATTTTACATAGTGAAAGCAATTTTACTTAGAGTAAAATTGGTCTTACATGGTGTACTTGGGTCCATAACATCAATTATGGCTGCCAATATCTTCAGATCTGCAGTTAGTTGATCAAGACAAGTGCTGCAAAAATCCAGATCTATGCATAAAAAGACATTAAGCAGTAAAAATATGGTTTTGCTCCATACATCCAATAGACAAGACAAGAACAATATTTTTGAACGAATTTTATATTAAGGGCACCTGGGAGGAAAACAAGAAAGGTGTTTCCAATTCTCCTCAAATGGATGGGTTCTTGAAAGTCCTCAGCACTTCAGATCTAGAATTTCTCTCTCTTGTTGGTGTGGAAAACCCATACAAACATAGAACTCAAAGGGAGCTCACAAAGTGAAATAATGGAAAACTTGACAATGATAATGGCTCAAAGTCAGACCAAGAGTATAGATCCAGAGTGATCTAATAGGCAAGAAAAGGTGAAGAATGGTAGGAAAAACCCTCCTATTTATAACAAAATATTAGGTCATTCTAGATCTTGGTGCATGATTAAAATAATATTAACCAAATCTAGATCCACCTTTTATGGAATATTTTGTTATATTTGTTGGAGGGAAAAGGCATTTGACTTGGGTCAAATCCCTTTATTTGTAAATAATAAATAAATAAATGATTTATTTATTATTTTAAGGAAGTGGTTGAATGATAATTAAATAAATAATGATTTATTTAATTATTTATAAATGATTTAGTCATATTTAATAAGGAATATTATTTAAATAAGATTTAAATAATTATTCCTAGAAAATAATAAGATAAATAAGGATTTATCTAATTAATTTCCTTGTTTTGGGTTAAATATGACCAGGAATAATAATTAAATTATTGTTTAATTAATTATTCCATGAGGAAAACCAAACAAATATAGATTTGTTTAATATTTCCCCTTGGGGTTTCCTATTTAGACCATAAACAACCTAATAAATGTGTTTTATTAAGTTATTTTACATAGTGAAAGCAATTTTACTTAGGGTAAAATTGGTCTTACATGATGTACTTGGGTCCATCTAATGATAATAGGTTAGATGAGCAAAAAATGGTGTAACAGATTTCCCCCCTAGCGTGCGAGTGTTAGGAGAAAATCGTATGACCGAAGTATGTTGTAAGAACTCAATCACCAGACATCAAAAGGGAAGTCAATGTGCTGGAGAAATGTAAGGTAGCCTAATGTGCTGGAGAACTAGACCCTGAGGAGACAAGACTTACAGGTGCAACAAGTCTCTTTTTATGAGAGGGTACCTGTGCTAGAGGTGGCAAGGGAGGCATACCTATGCCCATCGAGACAAAGTACAAAAGAATAGTGTGTCCAGTAAACAAGGGATCGAACTATAAAGTACATGCTGGAAAAAACATGAGCTAGATAAAAGATATAATGATGAATCCCACATAAATGTTGTGTCTGGAATAATAGCCAGGACTTATACAATAATATTTGAGTACATGAGATACAAATACAACCCAAATGCCCCCTATCAATGGGGAAGGGCTCGCAAAATCTGACTGATAGATGCAAATCAAAGAGGTGCTGCAAGCGGCTAAGGCTGACATCATCAAATGTATGGAGCTGCATCGAAGGCTATGAGGAAGAGGTCATCCGGGCATGTGGGGGGCTACCTGCAGGGCCACCCCCTCATGAGGGTTGAGACATCTCACACACACCCGGGAATCACGGAGAACAGCTGCTGCATCACTGGACCATCAAGTATACGGATCTCGATCATGCTGAAAGGAGATGAAGGTGAGAAAAAACCAAGTCAAAGGGAAATAAGTAGTCCCTTTGCCTGATCCGGGGCACCGAACAAGAGTGGAATCTAGAACCAAGGTACACCACCCTCTAGACCTGTCTTCTGGAATGAATGAGCTGATGTCAACAGAAGGAGGTTTTCCATAGATGAGGCAATAAGGAATCCTCAATTAAGGCACGAGAGAAAATAGTAGAGCGGCTGACAGACTAACACCAATGATGATGATGAAATGGGGGTACTGAGTAGCGAATGGACGACGTCCCTTGTTAAAGAATAAAGGGCATGGATGACCTGGCAGCGACTAACACAATATCATGAGGGATAGGGAACAGTGGGACTGAAGGCCATAATGTGCGACACGAGAGAGGGACCAAGTAATGAAGGATGGAGGACTATAGGAAGATACAAAGGGACTCGGGATAGACTCCATGAATGCGAGATGAATCAACTCGGATGCTGTAAACAAGGGCGACTCGATGGTGCTGCCACACCGTAAAGGTCCAATGGGGGACCATAAAAACATGAGTACAAGATGGTAACTCATGACGAACATCAACATGAGCATGGACAAGTATGGAGGCCAAGTGGTGCCCCTAGTATGAGTGTTGCAAGTGAAGAAATTCAAAATTCGATTTTGAGGAGGGGTGAAGTGATGCTTCCTGGATAAAATGTGTCATGGTGAAGTATCAAGTCACTAAAAACTAACAGGTACCTAGAGCTCATGAACAGGCTAGGTCGCACTTTTTTGGGTCTGTTCTGCGACCTGGGTAGCATGTACTGGGCAGAAAACTGCGACTTGTCCCAGGAAATGTCTTGAAAAGTGCCACTTGTCAGAGAAAGGGGGTTTTAGTGCTATTTTTTGGCTGAGATCTGGGATTTTTATGATTAAGGAGCATAGGTGCCCCCAAGCATGTTGTGGTCATTCCAAAATGTATTTAGAAAAAAGGGGAATCTAAACACATTTTAATGATATGGTGCACCATTTGTTTTCGTTATGGTTATGAAGTTTGAGAAAGGAAATGGAGGATTACCAATCTCTTTTAGTACTGCATATATGAATCAAATGGACTTTAATTTTCCGGGTTGGAATACCTAGTGTCACTATCCCAAAGAGAGGATTTGGAGATAATGAACTGATGCTCTCCTAGAAAACCCATAGGTTGGTCAACAACAATGTCTAAGAGACTGGGTTGCTGATGTAAGATGAAGGAACGATAAGGGGTATCATTCCTAGAGTGAGCTGAAGTGATATGGGACTCTAGAGGTTATTCTAAATGTGGAAGAATAAGGGTACTAAAGTCAACACGACCAGATACACTAGGAGAGTTGTGGAGAATTGGTTCTCCTGGTCTCTCAAATATGGGTGACCCCTTACCCAAACATTGGGTATCAATGTAATGGCCACAAGGTGTATGTGATTCAAACACATGGGTTCGATGAAAGGGGGAATAGATAAAGTCAGGGGTGGTGATTCCTTCCATAATGTCGTCATCGTGATAGAAGATGGGGTGACTAGTGGAAGAAAGACCACCTGACTCATCATCATGAGAAGAGAGGGTCACATGCGCATCGTCACAAGGGGTGACAAAAGAGTAAGCAGATAAAGGATCTACTGATGTTGAGCCCAGGGTGATCGCTGAAGGGAGGTCAAGTGAAACATCAGGGGAAGTCTCCAAGGGGAATTCCACCGAGGGTCTCATGGATGATGATAGGTAGAAAATGGTGGTGGGAGGCTCCGTCATCTCGACATCGGGAGGGGGAATGTCAATGGGAGCGGGTCCTCAAGCTGACCTGAAGCATACTGTGCAAGTATGGGAGAGGCAGATTGATTTTTTTCAATCTCATACACTTGAATTACTTCTAAAGAGGCGCGGTAATGCGTCGGGTGGGGAAAATGGTGGGAATAATGGACATGGACACCACATAGAGCAGAGGGTTTGTTGGTGCAAATAGTCTTTGGGTTCTTGGCTGCGGTCGAGGAAGAAACAAAGGTTTCAAGGACCGTAGACTCAGGGAACACGACTTGAACCATGGGTTTAATACGGGGCAATTCGGGACAAGTATGGGTGGCATGACCGATTACATCACACAAGGCGCAAGGCTTTGCGAGCGAAGGAGGGGCAGGGTCAGTCGGGGTGGCCTTGTCTTTGGATGCCCCCTTGCGAGCTTTGCCTTTCTTTCCCGTAGCTGTCCCAATAGGAGAGGGGTCCTGTTGATATGATGAGGGAACTGTAGCAACGGAAGAAGTGTTGAAGATTGCAACAAGAAACAGTGAAGGAGGCATCCTGAAACATCATTCCTGATCCTAGTTGGAAAATGATCACCTAAACACAGGTGATTTTTGGCGCAAAGTCTATTTTTAGACTATGTCTATTTTTTAGACATGTCGATAATATTCTATAAGTTGCAGGATGATATTTGTGGATGGTTGGTCAAGTTGGAAAAATAGATGGACTTCTATTTTTAGACATATTGGGCGAAGTCTATTTTTAGCTGTCAATCTAAAAATAGATATGTCGAATATTATTAGCTCTTAATAATATTTGGACTCTAAACAATATCTTATTCTCTTGGAGCACGTCAGTTAAGTGCACAAATGTGGCGCAGGAGCTGACAGAAGGAATTACGCTATTCCTAAGGGTTAACTGGAGCTATTTCATGGAGGACTTCAGTTAGAACTCATGTGACAGAGTTTGGTGGAGTTGGAGAAGTAGTTGGTGGAGTTGTATTTAGTTTAACTCAGTTAGACTCAGTTGAGCTAGTTGTATCTAGTCTAACTGATTGATACACTAGTGAGAGTGGTGTGAATTAATTAATAATTAATTCACTAAATAATAACTCATTAATCAACTAAACAATACACCAGTTAACTACAGTGCATGTCAATTTTAGTGGAGACCCAGTGAAGAGATAGGTGAAAGGGCAAGATAGACTATCTATTGTGACTACTAGTGATGCATGATTTCATCTATATATATATTGGAGTTTCCAATGATAAAAACGTAGTCAATGAGAGTGGGATTACATTGAATTAGTCTTTGTAATCAACTTGGATTGCGCAGTGGAGGCAGGCTGGCAGGTGGCAAAGATAGGTGCATGGATTTGCAAGATTAGGCCTGATTAGTGTATGAAAATTGTACTGTACTGAGAGCTTGTGATAAGCTTTGTATGTTTGTATAAGATTGTCATATGATCTCCATGTTACATAATATATAGTTGGGGTTTTCAGCTTCAGGCTTTCCCATTAAACAACTGTGTTATGTGTGTTTTTATTGCTTCATGTGTTTTGCAATTGTTGATTAAATTTCCGCAAGAATTATAGTGGAAGGATTCTGTATTTTTCAAGAAGATAAATATTGTGAGATTAGGAGAGTCCGGATATATACATGCATATTGTATATAATTTCTACAAGAAGCTAGGGGAACTGGTTGAACCAGTGTCAAAGCAAGGTAAGTTTTGGGGTGACTAGGTGGGGTAGCGGTTGGAAGGTCAAGGTACCAGACAGGTATACCTAGGTCAAATTGGGGAGAGAAAGGGTGGCGATGATGGGAATCAAATAGACTCCGGGAGGGGGAGCAAGGAAAGGTATCTGACCAACAGGGTAATGACCAGGAGGGATGGCTCCAAGATGGTTGAGGCCTGGTGGAACCGACCCAGGATGATAGAAAGGCTCATGGGTACCAGTTGTAAGAGAAGGGCCAAAAGGAGGAGGTTCGGCTGGTTGAGACAAAGGGCTAGGAGCAGGTTGCGGCGGGCGAGGTTGGGGTTGATGTTGCTGACTAGCTGAAGTAGGCCGCTTAAGGGTAGCTCGAGATGATTGCATCATGAAAACATTCGATAAGCTGGGATTAGGGATAGGGGGAGGGGGAAGACTAGGGAAGGTTCCAAGCAAAGAGGAGTCTTTGTAGACGCCAGGAGAGACACTGGTCAAAGAATCGACGGTTTGCTTATTGGGGATAGAAGAGATGGTCGACTCAGGGGAGGTCTTATGTTTTGGCACATGATACGTCAACTGGTCAATGGTGTCTATCTTTCCATTATGAGGGAAAAAAATCTTGTGGTGGACCGCAGATGGGACATCATACATGGCATAGGTGTAGCTACGCCCCAAAAGAATGTTATAATCAAGAGGGGCGTCGATGATTTCAACGTCAACGCAAACAGTCTTGCCCGCAAGAGTGATAGGATAATCACAGAATAGGCCAATGGGTTGGGAGGTGTGGCCATCCCACGCACGAAGGGTGATTGTGGAAGGGGAAAACTCAGGAGATCCAAGTTGTTTCCAAACCGAAGCAGACATCACACAGGTGGATGCCCCCTCATTAATGATACACCGAGAAACATGAGCATTCTGGATTTTGACTAGGATTTGGAAGGCTACGGAAGCAGGAAGAGGGGGATGTTCTGATTGATGGGTGTTGAAACAATCAATTGGTCATCAGCAGGATATACAGTGCCCATGGAAGATAGTAGAGTCTTCTTTTGGGAAGGGCATGACTGGAGGAGTTCCAGTGTTGAAATGGCAGTAGGAGACTGCGCCAAATCATCTACTATGTTATACGAATGAGAAACTTGACCAGAAGCAACATTTCAGCATAATGGTCCCCTAGGAATCTTGGTATGAACCTCAACTTTGGGCTGAGGGATATGCAAGGGACCGTTGGATGTCGAAAGAGGCTCTGTAGAACCTGAAGAAGGTGACTCGGGGACAAACGAAGCGGGAGGCTTGGGGTACTAACGAGACCGAGTTTGAAGGTTAAGGTCGATGGTTATAGGTTGATCAGAGTTCATCACGAGGAGTTGGTAATCGGAGGAACTAGAAGGGGAAGGTTGGGTGGCCACCTATCTGTCAGGTGGTTGGGTAGCCATGAATCCTTGCTGGGGGAAAGGATTGGTACACAGATCCAGTTGAGTAATGGCCACATTGGGGGGAGCAGTAGGGGAGGCATGTTGTCCTCGAAATATGGCTTGAGACTCCCACATTTTCCGCATTTGTGGTAAAAGGGGACAATCGTGAGTGTAATGACCGTAAACACCGCAACACGAACAAGGCTTGTTTGTACGAATAGGCCTGTCCAGCTTGGGTTAAGTGCCCTGTTGCTGGTTAGCAGTGTTAGAGTCAATACCTTGAGGATTAGGTCGACGAGTACCAGGGGAAAATTGGTTTTTATTGCCTTTCCGCTTCCTTTGAGAGGAAGGAGGATTAGTCACGCCCCGTTGTGCAAATACTTTCCCAGAGGGGGTGGTAGTTGTTGTTGCTGGGGTTGAGAAGGCAAGGGAGGTGGAGGTGCAAATGATGGAGGAGCTGGGGCACCAGGCTGTGGATAAGGATAACGGTTAGGTGGGGCAACATTGAGGTAAGCAGGAGGTTGGGAAAAGGGATGAGGCATGCCGTATCCTGGATACATGCTACCTGGAGGGGTAAAAGTGCTGGAGATGCTGGCCCCTCCCGGAGGGATACCATGGCCCATAGGAGGTTGAGCGTACGGATGAGAAAGAGCTCCATTACCGCTAGCGTGAAGCCTTGGACCAGACATAGTAAAAGTGATAGGGGGAGAAATCGAAGTAAGAGGAGAACCCAATGAATCAAAAGAGGAGTCGGAGTGCGGACTCGGAGGGGGACTAACTCGACAACCGCGGGAAGGAGTAGGTCGACCAATTGGAAACTGAGGATGAAGGCCAAGAAGTCTCTGGGATATATGCCTTGGGGGTGCAATGATGACAACGCAAACACAACGCAGAGGGAAGAAGAATGACCAACAAGGGCAGGGAGGTGCAAAATCAAGTGATTACAATGTCGAAACAAGGGCAGAGAGGTGCAGTGTCAATTGATTTTACAATGTTTTAAAGTATTTGCCTGGTGGTGTTAACCAGACTCTTCTTCGCTTAGGGTGAGTGTGTGGCGTGCGTTAATTTTAATTTTTTAAAATCAAAACATTTTGAGAGCAAAAGAAAAAGGTGTGCTACATAACTGAAAATAAATCTGCAGAGAATAGTATATAATGCGGAAATAACAGAAAATTAACAGCTTAACAATGCATCAATCTAACCTAAGAAGGCGGGTCTCTCAAAACTAGTCTAAAAGAGGGAAAAAATCTAGTCAAAACACACTAAAAAGGGGGCAATAGATCTAAGGTCAGGAGGGAGAGGGATCAAGAGGAGAAATCTGCTAGAAAGAGGTGTAGAAAACAACAAAGAGGCAGAGGCAAGGTTGCTATAAAAAAAGGATGAAATCAGCTAAAGGCAGAAGGGAAAAGGAGGTGACCCTAGAGGCAAACCCAAACAAAACTATATGAGGTGATTTGAAAGGGAGAAGAGCTGATCTAAAAGGGATCTGAAGAGGAGGTATCAGATCTGCAAAAGGGAGGGCTGAAACTCTAAAAATTTAGACACCTGCAACAACTAAAAACTCTTCCACAAAAAGTGGAGGGTACTAAAGCCCTAGGGCGATATATTCCCACTTAGTTGAGTAAAAAATAATAGAAACATGTCTAAACGGGTGGAGACAGAGGCTGAAAAACCCTGACAAAAGCTTCAGACAAACCCAAAAAAATTTCGGAAATTTTGCAGAAAAAAGTGCAAGTCACAGGTTCTGACCTGTTTTTTGTCCAGGTCACATATTCTGGGCTAAAAAGTGTGCCTGCAGTCCAGGTCGCAGGTTCTAAGCCAAAAAGTGCGACCTGCAGCTCCGGGTGTCTCGGCGGCAGATTTCAGAAAAAAGTTGTCGTCTCAGTTGCAACTGATGTCTGTTACCTGCGCAATAGGGCTAGAAACACACGGAAGTTAGAAATTTTAATGTTTGAGGGTTTTATAGGTGAAAAACAACATAAAAATAGAGAAAACAAAAAGTTGAAGAGAAACCCTAGGGTTTGAAGCAGCTGGATATGCAGGAATATGAAAAACGACAGCGGTCGTAATTGAAAACCCATGTGGAGTCGCCAATTGTTAGTATGAATCTTTTGTCGAAGTGTACGAAAAAGGACCACTTTAGCTACGCATAACTTATAGCCCTAACATCAAATATGGCTGCCAATATCTTCAGATCTGCAGTTAGTTGATCAAGACAAATGCTGCAAAAATCCAAATCTATGCATAAAGAGACATTAAGCAGTAAAAGTAAGGTTTTGCTCCATACATCCAATAGACAAGACAAGAACGATATTTTTGAAAGAATTTTTGTATTAAGGGCACCTGGGAGGAAAACAAGAAGGTGTTTCCAATTCTCCTCAATGGGATGGGTTCTTGGAAGTCCTCAGCACTTCAGATCTAGTATTTCTCTCTCTTGTCGGTGTAGAAAACCCAGACAAAGATAGAACTCAAAGGGAGGCTCACAAAGCGAAATAATGGAAAACTTAGACAATGATAATGGCTCAAAATGGAACCAGTATAGATCTAGAGTGATCTTTAGGCAACAAAAGGTAGTGAATGAATGGAAAAACCCTTCTATTTATAACAAAATATTGAGTTAGTCTAGATATTGGTTCATAATTAAAATATTATTAACCAAATATAGATCCAACTTGTATGGAATATTTTATTATATTTGTTGGAGGAAAAAAGAATTTGAAATTGGTCAAATCCCTTTATTTGTAAAATAATAAATAAATGATGTATTTATTATTTTAAGAGTGTGGTTGAGTAATAATTAAATAAATAATGATTTATTCAATTATTTATAAATGATTTAGTCAAATTTTAACAAGGAATATTATTTAAATAATGTTTAAATAATTATTCCTAGAAAATAATAAGATAAATAATGATTTATCTAATTAATTTTCCTGTTTTGGGTTAAATATGACCAGGAATAATTAGTTAAACAATAGTTTAATTAATTATTTCATGAGGAAAATCAAATAAATATAGATTTGTTTAATATTTCCCTTTGGGGTTTCCTATTTAGACCATAAACAACCTAATAAATGTGTCTTATTAAGTTATTTTACATAGTGAAAGCAATTTTACTTAGAGTAAAATTGGTCTTACATGGTGTACTTGGGTCCATAACATCAATTACATGTTTTGATATCTTGAGATGCAGTTAGTTGATCAAGAGAAATGCTACAAAATCCAAATCTATGCATGAAAAGACATTAAGCAGTAAAAATAAGGTTTTGCTCCATGCATTCAATAGACAAGACAAGAACAATATTTTTTGAAGAATTTTATATTAATGGCACCTGGGAGGAAGAAAAGAAAGGTGTTTCCAATTCTCCTCAATGGGATGCGTTCTTGGAAGTCCTCGGCACTTCAGATCTAGAATTTTTCTCTCTTGTTGGTGTAGAAAACCCAGACGAACATAGAACTCAAAGGGAGCTCACAAAGAAAATAATAGAAAATATGACAATGATAATGGCTCAAAGTCAGACCAAGTGTATAGATCCAGAGTGATCTAATAGGCAGCAAAAGGTGAAGAATGATGGGGAAAACCCTCCTAATTATAACAAAATATTGGGTCATTCTAGATCTTGGTGCATGATTAAAATAATGTTAACCAAATCTAGATCCACCTTTCATGGAATATTTTATTATATTTGTTGGAGGGAAAAAGTAATTGACTTGGGTCAAATCCCTTTATTGTAAATAATAAATAAATAAATGATTTATTTATTATTTTAAGGAAGCGGTTGAATGATAATTAAATAAATAATGATTTATTTAATTATTTATAAATGATTTAGTCATATTTAGCAAGGAATATTATTTAAATAGGATTTAAATAATTATTCCTAGAAAATAATAAGATAAATAAGGATTTAACTAATTGATTTCCTTGTTTTGGGTTAAATATGACTAGGGATAATAATTAAATTATTGTTTAATTAATTATTCCATGAGGAAAATCAAACAAATATAGATTTGTTTAATATTTCCCTTTGGGGTTTCCTATTTAGACCATAAACAACCTAATAAATGTGTTCTATTAAGTTATTTTACATAGTGAAAGCAATTTTACTTAGGTTAAAATTGGTCTTACATGGTGTACTTGGGTCCATCCAATGATAATAGGTTGGATGACCAAAAAATGGTGTAACAATTATTTTATGATTTGTCTCTAACAAAAGAAAAAGGACTCATGTGTCAAAGGGAGCAGTTGTGGCAGAAGTAATTGCTTTTGTAACAGAGGGAGCAGTCGGAGAAACTTGTTTTAGCTTCAGAGGGAGTTTACCTATGAGCTCAAGATGATGGTATATAAAGATAAGGGATCATCCATAATTACCACTGTTAGCCCCTCTATAAATTTTTGACAAGCAAACAGGGGGCTAAAATGTTTCTGAGCCTTCAAGGAATGCATTTCCTCTGAAAACACATCATCCTTGAAGTCTCCTGTGCCCTTCCCTTTGATAAATTCCTTCTATTGATTCCCATTAAAAGGCCTCACTGATTGTAAAAAAAACTGTGCTCCAAAAGGCCTTCATTTTCCCCTTGTACCCCTGCAGAATTCTCCATTTCATCCCTTTTTCCTTTTTTTTCAAAGCCTCCTTTCTACCCCAAATCCCTCCCCTAGTCCTTCTAAACCTTCCCAAAATCCCCTCAAAACCATACACACACCCTTGGTGTGGTTTTATTTCCCCTATCATTACCCTTTGTTGGCCTGAAAATGCACTAAAAATGGGCCAAAAACCATATTTTCCATAGGTATGGGTCTTAGCCCCTTTCGGCCAGCCCCCTTAACCTTTTCCACCACGCGACCGCGGCGCTAGAACCAGGCACCAAGGCGGAAGGTGCTTACCGCAATTGAATATTGGGAGTTGAGCCATCGATCTATACAGATCGGACGGTCGTCGCGATCCCCAGAACGTCCATTGCTCAACCCTTTCACTCCTCTGTTCATCGCATCTCCACCGTTCATTTACCTGCTGATCCGACGGCCCGGAGTTTACCTGCATGGTGGTCCCCGCAATGCGCACTGTTCATAAACCACCGGTTTCCATCGCACCGTGTTTGGAGGATGGGCGGTATTTTTATTTTCGGAGCAATTCCACTCACCGCCCGACACGTGGCTCCGTCACTATTTCGAAACCGCCCACCCATCGTGCGTTATCGTTCGGCAGAAAACCCGGCGCGATATGCACATGCACCGTCCGATCCAGAGCTGCCCATCCAACAGTGATCGCTCCATGAAGTTGCACGGAGGATAACCCAAGGTATCCGTACCCCTGGCCCACCATCCGTCGCCCTTCAATATTTTTTCCACCGTCGATCTCCTCTTGAGATCGGACGGTCCAGTTTCAATCGCCCTCTGCCATGTCCTTAGCTGTCGATCTCCTTTTGAGATCAAATGGTCCAGATTTATTCGCACGCCCGTCGTGTACCGGTCCCTCCACGTTAGCATTCCACTTGTTTCATCACATCTTTCGCCCGTCCCTGTATATATATTCATTCAAAGGTCAAATGTTAATGTTTTACATTAAAATTTTCGTTCTCTCCACCCTCCAACTGCATTTTCCCACTGCGCCACCATTCTGCAAGCCTCCCACTGCATTTTCCACTGTAATCCCACACTATTCCACTATTTCACCAGTTGCACGTCCACTTTTGTCGTCCCCACTGCATTCACCCTCCCTGTGCATGATTTCTTAACGTGTTTTCATGTTTTGCAGGGTTTCTGGTGGCAATAAACCACCATAATTCACAGTCCCTGTCACAGTGATAGAGAACACAGGAAAGGACCATTTGCAGGAGCTGGAATTATGGAGAAAGGGCCTAGCAAGGAGCCATGACAGGACTAGCATTAAAGGAACATGGTTTAAACTCTGTAAAATCTTCCCCAGAGCCATTAAAGCACAGATTTCTTAGTCAGAGGCAAATGAGAAAGAGACAAAGAGTATCAGTGGAAAAATAGAGCGTTTAAGGCCTGTAATTGCAAATTATAAGCCTTAATCCAATTACTCAAAGGCAAGGTACCAGAATCAAAGACCCCATGGATCGCTCAGAAGGTCCAATGCACAAAAAACCATACTATCAGGGTTTTCATATCAGTAGTACGTTCTTCCATAAAAGGACAAGGTACCCATACCGTTTGCATTCTATACCATGTTCTAGGGAGATATTTCAGCCCTGACAACAGTCCTATGCTACCAGTGCATTAGTTATACAGTATGGCAGACCCTAGCATCATCATTCTACATTTTGTTCAGTACACCAGAGACATACCTGGAGTAAATGGAAACCTGACGAAGACCACTCCATCATCCAATGAGTACCAGAGATAAATGCCCCGAATTTAAACTGAATGGAGCCTCGTCCCTCCTTGCTGTTTCTGAGTTTTAGTGCTGCATTTAGTTTTCCATCTACCTTCTCTGCTCCACTCGAGCTATAAGAATCCTCGAGAACATATTGTAAAGGTTGTTGTTCGGTTGTTGCTGTTGTAGTTAGAGGGATTCAATTTGACTGTTAGAACAGTCTTGGGAGGGAATAACAAAGTAGTTTGTATGTAGTAGGCTAGGAGGAGAAAGTTTGGATTGTATTAGCCATTGAGCTTAGTGTATGTGACTGGTTTTGCATCAATTAATCAAGAAAATTTCACAGGATCCTGATCTATTACTACGGGTGATGTTTCTCTCTTTGTATCTTTTATTTACATTTTCATGCTGTTCATTGGTCTTCTGGGCTCGCATCAGAATATTGGCATAGGATTTACCCTTGTTAGGTACCCTATGTTTCTGCTCTCCTTGCCTTTAATGTTTTCTGCTGCTTAGTTTTTCTTGTTGGGTTTAAGCTGGAAGATTTGGGAACACTGGGAATTAGAGTTAGCCCTGTTCACTAGGATCCTTGTGCGACCAGCTGGCCTTTCTAAGATCTCTTGCTGGTGTCAAAGCATTGAAGGTTAAAATTCCTTCTCTGATCTATAGACCCTGGCTCTGTTAAAATTATCTCTGTTTTCCCTTGGAGCATGCTAAATATGACCTGGAGTTAAATGACCTCTGGTCCGATCTATAAGCTACCCTTTTTTCCCTTCATTGAAAGATGCCTTTGTGTATGTCCAAGCAGGTCTGGAGTTAAATGACCTCTGACCTGATCTATAGACAGAAATTGGGTTGTTTTCCTTCTTTCACTTTCAATCCTTAATGTTCCATCCCACCATCTCTCTAAAAAGATCCTTTTGTGTAGATGACTTGCCCTCTGAAAGCCTGGTCTAGTTGTTGCAACTAATTCCTTTTCATGACTCCATAGCCCAATGGATGGCACTTTCTTGACCTATCCTCTTTGCTGAAGCATCCTGCTGTTTTTTTCCTTTCCTCCCATTACTTTCTCAGTCTATGATCTCATGACCAACCCAACAACCAACCAACCAAATCATTTAAAACCCCCCTTTGTGCTTCATAACCAGCCTAATATCTCATTTTGAACTTCAAAGATATATTTCATTCTTTGTTTTATGGAGATATCCCTCTTCGGATCTAGGAGGGCTAGATCATGAGGTCCCAAAGTGGTTTGATGTTGTCTTATCTTTTGGTATTGCCAAATCTGCCAAAACATAGGAACCCCAGCATAATGGTGACTCCATTGGGGAATAAGACCAAAAGATTTATTTGGTAAATCACTGTGGTGGAAATTAAAGTTGTAAATCATCCACCTGGCGACTCCACAGTTCCTAAATGATTAAAAGACTCCACTGGTGATCAGTAGGCCGCTGATTATCTGTGTGTTCACAAGACTCCACTGGGAAGACCATGTCGCAGTACAACATCATCCATGCCAAAGACCAAGTCACTTCACTAATGGAAGACCCTGAACGGTTTGCGGAAATGTTTCCAGATTTCATAGCAGTGTGTCGTGATATAATTTCTAGTGACTTGGCAGAATTGAAGGTGGAGGACCTTCTAGGGGTTATCCTTCTCAGCTCAAAATTCTTACCCGTGCTCAGGAAAATCTTCTTAGAAGTGGTGGTTGAAAGGTATGAAGCTGAGATTGAACTTTTGAACTCACAAGAGAAATCATATCAGTTCAGAGACCCGAGAGCCTTTTTGGAAAGTATCCCTCCTCCTAAAAAAGAAGAAATTCCACTGCTTTTTGGTGTGCAAGAAGAAGATGATCAGGGTTTCAATAGCCACTTTGAAGATGCAGTGGAGGATGCAGTAATCAAAACTACCCAGAATAAATAAAACCTACCAGTCATGGAGGGCCTAAAAGAAGAACTTGTACATCATGTGTTCATTGATCCTGTGGCAGAATACATGGAGGCCATGATAAGTCCAAATTCTCCAGCATTGATCCTTAGCATGGGCCAATTTTTAATTTTTAATATTTGAATTTTTGGCTTCAAGAAGCCAATTTGACCCTCCTCCTCGTCAAGTTGGCCCAATCATAAAGGAATCAATTTGGATATCCAGACTACTATGTATATGGGACATTTGACCTCCTTCCATAGCAAGTAATTCATATCACCTTTGAAGTAGAATTCGATCATTTGAGACAAAATGTAAAGGAATAATCTGAGGCAAAAGACATGACAAATCTAAGGCTTGTTCTGAATTTTAAGTGCAGGATGAAATCTCTAATGGAAACATATCTAAATATATGTGGAAGGGCCGAATATCTTAACTCTATGAAGGGGCAACAAGACCGAGTTTCTTTAAGCATAGTATGAGGCCAAAATTATGCCCTAGCAGAACTCTCCATACTAAATTCAATGTGAAGACTTATGAATTGACTAGGATGCAATTGGACCAGGTTTGACTAAGATTTATTTGTTGGTTAGTTTGATCTTGTGGTTGACTAGATGATCTAAGTGTGTCTCTTGTTGAACTGAATAATTTCTCTAAGGAGAAGCTTGCTGGGGTTTTCCCAAGGTAAAATATCGTGTTCTTGTTTGGATGTCTCTTTATGATCCTACTTGAGTTTTGTTTTATTGTTGACATCCTCTGTGTAGTTAATTTATGATGAATATGGATGCAAGAAAATATTAACCTAAGATAAATCAAAAGAAATAATTAACAATTTAGAGGATCCTTGAAATATCAATAGTTTCATCCACTGATATTAATTTGTATTACCTAGGGTATGCCATTATTCACATCCACTACCACACATAGTCTAGCATAGGAATACAAATTTCCTTTTGGTTATACTCAACAATGAATCCACCCAAGTTATTCCTTATATGTCAAAGGGTATCCAAAAACATTAGTTTGAAATGAGGCATTCTAACCCACATATGGGCCAACATAATCTCTTCTTCTAGCTTGAAAACAAGAGACCAACATCTTAGAAAGAAACCTTAGATCCGATGAATTCATCTTAGATCAAGTCATAATATTTCTTGTCATGGAATATAAAATTGAAACAACCTCTTCCCAAGGAAAATAAAATACATGTCCTTAGAGCTTCAAAGCCCATTGTCTTACTACCCATGAGTATATGGATCTTGGATTAGGCCATAGGCTTATGAAATTTCCAATTAGAGAGTGCTTAGAGAGGAAAATGGAATTTTCCTTGGATTTTGAGCCAATATGTCTATCGAAGGGAACACTTCCATCCTTTTAAAATTTATTTTTCATTTAGTGAGACCCTTAGATTGCATTCAAGGTGCTAACTAGTGATTTGAAACCTTTAATAATTGCTTATAGATCATCCACCATTACAAAAACCTAACCACATCAGTAATATAGTTGAATTAATCTTGAATAATGAGTTATATTGATAAAATCGTGGAACTCAAAGGGAATAGAGCTTGTGGCTACATAGTTCCTGAACAAGATCTTGCCTACAGACACCAAAAAAACAGTGAAGGCTAAGGTAAACCCTATCCATGGGAATATTCACTCTAGATCCATCAAACTCACATCATTGTCATTGTTGTTGTACAAAATGCTATCATTGATGACAAAAAGTGTCATTGATTTCAAAGGGGATTTCCAAGGCTACAATAGTATCGTTCTTGCATCAAAGAAAGCATTATAACAACTCATTAAGTGAAGTAAAAAAGGAATGAAGTTTTTTTAGTTTTTGAAAATGAGCTTGTTGTCAACATGGTTGGATAGTCCTCGTCGATACCTTTCCAAAATTATATCCCACTTTGAAAAACTCCTCTCAGATTAGAATTTATTGCCATTTGAAATCAACACTTGTAAAGGATAACAAATATAGTGCAAAAACCCACTAACATTAATTAGTTAAAAAGTGTGAAACTTAAGATGGATCCAATGTGGATGATGACCATGCCAACATGATGTTTTATGAGGTTAAAATTCACACACCTTGCTTAGATTAGATGATTAATATATTCCAACATGTGCACTAGTTAACTAGGAGTGGCCCCGCAACAATGGCTAATGTCATTATGACACATCACACAATCTGATTAAACATTGGTGAGCTAGTCTCAATATGACACGTGATGCTTTTTGGTTGGCCATAAATGATGACATCAGTGAATGATGTCACTCCTCAAGGGACTACCACAATGCATTTCCAAATGGAAATTTTTGTTTGGTCAATCAATCAATATGAGGTGATACATGGCACCCCTCACACCCTTCCATGTGGCATGATGACATTTTGTTGATGTCATCATGCAAATAACTAATGAACATATGGACTTAGTCACATGCACAATTAGCTGATAGATTGGGGGCTAGGCTCGAAGGGCCATGACACAAGGTTAAGGCCTCAATTACATGCATTATCATATGGTAGCTTGGGGGCTACACCTGAAGGGCCATGGCTCAAAAGTTAAAGCATCATTTATATGCCCCATCATATGGTAGCTTTGGGATTGGGCCCAAAGGGCCATAACACAAGTATTAATACTTTGGTTACACGCTGGTCATATATCGAGCCATACAAACCCTTGACCATAATAACAATATAAATACATAAGCCCTCAATCCAATTGAAACAATGAATGATTGATTGATCATCAAAGTATATCTTTGAGGCTCAGAATCAATGATAACCATTTTTCTATGGAATTTTTTTGTAGTATTTTCATTCATCTAGTGCAAATTTATTTTGTTGGAGAGTCAGTGGCAGTGACTTGTTTGTGGAAGTCATTTGTGGTGTTTTCGTCGAGCCAATGTGAAAGTCATATGCAATGTTGATCATCAGGTGCTCTGGTGAGCTAGTGGTTGTGATATGTCTGTAGAGTCGTCATATCAGAAATTTGATAGTCGTGTTATGCTTGTTAAAGTCATATGTAGTGTTGATTGAGGGAATGAATCCCCACCAGGAACTATAATGAGCCAGTGGTAGTGTTATGTTTGCAAAAGTTGTATATAGTGTTGATCGGAGGAGTGAGTCCCTGTCAAGAACTCCAAAGGGAAAGTGGTGGTATTTGTCTACGAAATTCGTATGTAGCATTGATCAAAGAAATAAACCCCCGTTGGAGTCAATTTTGTTAATCAAGGTTGTCATTGATGTCAATATTGAATTGACTGAGATGCCAATATTCTTGAGATGACTGGTTCTAGATGATGATGCCATGACTCTTGGTTGACTAGGAGACCATTAATGATGATGTAAAATTCTATGAACAAGTCTTGTCCTAAATGCCTGTTGATCATAATGCCCTCGATGTACATAAAGGCACCTTAATATCATGAAGAAGGCCTAGAAATCATGACGATGTCCTTACTCTTGATGAAGAAGCCTAGAACCCGGATGATGTCCTTACCCTTGATGACATATGGAGTCATGCACTTGATGATGTCATACACTACAGGAATGGCCACAATTGATGATGACACTTGATGAAGGATTAGATGATGACGTTGAATACATCATTTGATGGTTGTAAAACTATTTTGAAGCTCTCCTAATAATGCTGCACTATGACATATTACAAAAATTGATGATGGTACTTGATGAAGGATTAGATGATGACATTGAAGATATCATTTGATGGTTGGAAAACTATTTTGAAGCTCTCCTAATAATGCTGCACTATGAAAATATTATTGAATACATGACGCCTTCATGAAAATGCTAGATACTATCATGATGACATGGATGTCCTACATAATGACACAATGATCCCATAATTGATAAGCCAAACAAAGGAGAAGCCAAGAAATGGAAAATCCATGTTGGCCTATTCACCTTATGCACACAAAAATTGAGGATAATCACAAAGAAAAAATGTTTTTACTGCCTTAGAGGCATCCTTACAAATTGAATCCTACACCATCTTATAAAGTATATTTTTTCCTTTCCAACGAGCCTTTACTTGCCTCGAAATTCCCAGTGGTTGATGAGATATGGAATTTTTAAGTTAAGAAAATATATATCTGTAGGCTAACTGACCTACCCTTTGACACTCATGTTGGCCTACATCTTAAAGATGTGTCCCTTCGTTTTTCCTAGAAAAAAAACACTATATATATATAGTTCGGACTGCATTTCTCCTCCAAAAATTTCGGTGAATATTATTTCAGGAATACATAACAACATGATAAGAGGCCGAGGAGAGAGAAAAAAGGAGATCACAGTGTGGAAATTTTGGGTTAATTCTGTGGTGGAAATTGGATATAAAGTGTAGTACAAAAACCTGCGATACCTTGGAACTCAGAATAGTCATCATAACAACTGAGAAATTTGACTGTAAGAGCTTAGATACTTGTTGAAGAGGCTGAGTTATACCACAAACCTATCATAGCTAGGAATTGTACTCCATACAAGCTCAGACTGCACCACAAAATTAAAGTCTACAGGAGCTCGAATTTATGTCTGAAAGTTCAAATCTGATCTAAATCAATATGAAGTTGCTAATCAAGTTTAAAAGGAGTGTTTTGAGCATATAGGTCCAAGTATCTTGTTGAAGGAATATACCTAGGGTTTTAATAGTATTAAGGGCTTATATGGAAGGAATCAAGAGAGTATTATGACTGTCCTATTGCTGCCTCAAGAACCATATAACCCTGGTGAGGAAAATTAGATGTAGGCTTAAGTAGATTCATTGAAGAATTCTTGAGCGAAGTCATACAACACTTAAAGGATTCCTGGAGTTTTGTTTGGACCTTTACTAAAGACATTTGTGGTAGCCTCATAAGAAAAATTCTGTTGACTTGAAGTCTTGGAGCATCTTTTGAGTGCAGGGGTTTGAAGTTGATTGTGTTAACTTGAGATTTGTTGAAGTGAAGACTTCTGAAGGAGTATAGGAGAACATACTTTGCAGTCCAACATCAAGAAGCTTGTTGAGGATATGGTGAAGACATCTTATTGAGAAACCTTAGCTGATTTAAGACACCATGATGCACTATTGAAGGCCCTCGTGATGTAACCTTGAAGAAACAAGTGTTTGGGCACCATGAAAAGCTGTGGTGTCACCTTTAAGTGAAGAACAAGGTTGTCATTGATGAAGTGACATGGAGACTAATTGAAGGCATTGTTGAAGATTGTTAGGGCTTGTTGAAGAAGACTTTGGGAGCCGTGAATAATAACCAAAGATATTTTGACGAAGTGAAGTTGCGGGTTAGAGCCCAAGAGGTTGGAGCCTCATAGAGGCAAGGTTGGTGCCTTGGAAAATAGGGTTGGAGCCCTAGAGGATTGGAGTCTTCAAGAAACCAGGTCGGAGCCTGTACCAGAGATAGGGTTGGAGCCCTAGAGGTTGGTGCCTCAAATTGACAACGTTGGAGCCTTGGAAAGACCAAGTCGGTGCATGGCACAATATAGGTTGGAGCCTGGAAGATTGGAGTCTTCATATAGGGTTGGAGCCCTATATCATTATTGTACTTTACTTATTGTAAGGAAGAAATTAATAATAGTATATATTCCATCATTTTTCATTTTTGTGTTCTAAATATAATTGATCTAACTGGTAAAATTAACAATTGAAAATAAATACTGATTCACCCCTTCTCAGTATTTCCAACAATTGAAATCAGAGCCAATAACTTCACTCAAAGCCTAACAAATTGAATTTTGATCATTAGAATACAAATGTAAAAGCCAAGGAATAAAGTCTCTAACCCTCCTAAAGATGTGTCTTCCTCAACCATTGAAATTGAAGTCAATCAATGTGAATGCCCCATTGTTCAATGGAAAATTCGATATATGGGAGGAAATAATGAGGAATTTCTTAAAGACTTAAGGCATTGAAGTTTGGAAATCAGTTATTACTGATAGCACGATGGAAGGAGAATCCAGGGAGTATAATATAAGAGAAATGAAACAAATCTTGAATGGGCTACCTAATTCTATGAAGGCCAATTTTGAAAAATATTCATCAGCAAAAGTGATATGTAACAAAATTCATGATCTTCACTCAAAAGGAGCGTTGACAATGATCTATAGTCAAGAATATTATGGAAAACAAGAAATAAGTCCAAAATCCATTAAGGAGCCTGAAGATAAGAGAGATGACAACAAGGCTAAAGAAGACCTAGAAGATTAAAAGAACAAACAAGACTTTGAAAAATATCTCCTGAATAAACTTATGGCTTCCATTGAATGGATTTACAGTTTTAAAAAGGAAAATGAGGAACTTAAGAAGAAAGCACAAGATGGTAACCAAGACCAGACAAGGAAGGAAGTTGACTTTGTCAAGCTTCAAGTACAAGAAAGAGATGAGGAGCTCGCCAAACTTAAGAGGAATTTCATCAAAACAAATGAAAACATCATGAAAAAGTAATATCTATGAAAAATCAATTGGATAAGGCAAAGAAAAGGGAAGAAAATTTGTCAAGCCACCTTGAAAAAAGACTTAAGATCTTAAACAATCTTGAAGCAAAGATTGGTCAATACAAGGAAGAGGTCTCCTCTCTTAAATCTCAACTAGAAGAAAAGGATGAAAAAATCTTCAAACTAAAATCAGACATCAATCTTCTAAAGGCCAAAACATGTAATGCTACAAGAATAAAAGAAGAAATGGAGAGCAGTCCAGAAAAGGAGAATGAAGAAGCCTTCATAATGAAATCAAATATCATCTCCCTTAAAAATGAAGCACACGAAGCAAAAAGGACGATGGAAGAAATGAAGAAGAAACTAGTAATGAAAGCTGAAGATTGTGAAAAATTGAAAGAAGAAATTGTCTCTCCTAAAAAGGAAGTTGACTTGCTGAATAAGAAATTGAAGGGTTCTCAAACCCTAGATGACATCCTAAGTAATCAAAGATCCCCCTTTGATAAATCAGGACTTGGCTATGCAGGTGAACCCTCAAGCAAGAATGATAATGCTTCAAACAACAAGGATGTAAGGAAGCCAGGAAGAAATGATACTCCCAGTTCCAGCAAAGGCAAGAGTCAAGATGACATTAGAAGAAACCCCACTCCAAGGAGATTTACAGATGATGTCAAGAATACAAAAGGAAATTAATATCATTAAATAATTCCAAGGCAAAAATACTTTAGAAGTACTTCAAGGAACTTTTCATCTCCTAGGTACCAAAGTATATTTCTTGGTTATTGCTATTCTTGTACAAATTTTGGTCACATGGAAAAATATTGTAGGGCATATCACAAAGACATATATAATGGTCCCCGTCAATCTCATAAAAGAAATTTTGCAAGAAGAAGTCATGATCTCTCATTCATGAACAAGATGGAGTGTTTCAATTTCCATAACATTGGACATATGGCTCATGATTGTAACTTGACTTGGGTTCCTCAACAAGCTAAAATTATGTCAACCAAGCCAGAGAATAAAGTTACATAAGTATGGAGAAGGAAGCAAATTGGATCTGAAAGTGTCTTTAACACTCAATCCAACAACACATGTTGTTGACTTGATGAAGTCATCCTTGATATACAAAGTATTTGATGGTGAGACTATGCCAAAAAGAGACCATACAATTAGGGGGATATGTAGAAACTATACAACTTATGTGTTATATGTCCAAGATTCTCCCGATCTCACACTATTTTAACTTCATGCAAAATATAGAATCTATTCCACCATTGATCATTTGCGGAATTTAAATCAAGATTGCAATGCACACATGAAACAATAAAAATTCACACACATTAACACAATTGTTTAAAGGGAAAGCCTGAAGCTGAAAACCCCAACTATCTGTATATAATATATGTCATAGAGATCATGTAACAATTCTCATACAAAGCTGATCATATCAAGCTCTCAGTAAAATACAATCGCTACACACTAATCAAGCCTGATCTTGCAAATCCATGCACCGATCTTTGCCACCTGCTAGCCCGCCTCTACTGCGCAATCCCTGCTGAAGAATGGATTTGAATGAACTCGAATTACTCTAGCCTTTCTCACGCAATCGTCATTGGCATCTCCACTCAGTGTTGGATGAAATCAATGCATCACTATAGTCACAACTGATAGTCACACTTGCTCTTTCACCTATCTCTCCACTGGTCTCCACTAAAACTGCCATGCACTCTAGTTAACTGATGTATCCTTTAGTTGATTAATGAGTTATTATTTAGTGAATTAATTAACTAATTAATTCACACCACTCTCACTAGTGTATCAATCAGTTAGACTAGATACAACTAACTCAGCTGAGTCTAACTGAGTTAAACTAAATACAACTCCACCAACTACTTCTCCAACTCCACTAAACTCTTTCACATGAGTTCTAACTGATGTCCTCCATGCAATAGCTCCAGTAAACCCTCAGGAATATCGTAATTCCTTATGTCAGCTATTGTGCCACATCTGTGCACTTAACTGAAGTGCTCCAAGAGAATACGATAATGTTTAGAGTCCAAATATCATTAAGAGCTAATAATATTCGACATATCTATTTTTAGACTCGCAATCTAAAAATAGATTCCGCCCAATATGTCTAAAAATAGAAGTCCATCTATTTTTCCAACTTGACCAACCATCCACAAATAGCATCCTACAACTCATAGAATATGATCGACATGTCTAAAAATAGACATAGTCTAAAAATAGACTTTGCGCCAAAAACAACCTACGGGCCCACTTAGTGAAGGCGACTCCTTTCACTAAGCTCATCATCTTGTTGAATCTCAACACTTCCTCTCAACAAGATAGGGATTATTTTCCACCCCAATCCTATCTCTATGGTATTCGAATTTTCTCCTGGTGAGCGCCTTCATCAGAATATCTGCATCCCGTTCCTTCGTAGGAATGTAAGAAAGCAACATGATCTTCCGCTGCACACAATCTTTGATATGATGGTACCGGATGTCAATACGTTTAAATCTATCATGAAATACTAGATTAACTGAGAGTTTGATGCAACTATGATTATCACAATATATCATAGTAGGATCTAAGTGAGAACCGAACAAACCGACCATGATCTTCCTCATCCATATAGCTTTGCATGTAGCCAAAATTGCTGCCATGTACTCCGCCTCCACTGAGTTGAGTGGCATGGATCTTTGTTTCCTGATGTACCAAGAAACTGTTGTAGATCCGATACTGAAAATCCCTCTAGATGTGCTCTTTTTGTCCGTTGGGTTTCTTGCCCAATATGCATCCGTGAAGCCATGTAGCTTCACCTCATTCGACTGTTTGTACTACAATCCATATCCAGATGTGCCCCTGAGATACCTCAGGACATGCTTGCATGCTTTCCAAAATAGCTTGGTAGGCTTCACCATCGCTTGTGAAAGCTGGTTCACAGCATAGCATATGTCCAGTCGTGTATTGAATAAATACATGAGAGAACCAACCGACAGTCGATAAATAGTGGCATCCACTACCTTTGCCGATGTAGCATCCTATTTCCTCCAACCACCAGGAAGAGGAGTGTCGATAGGCTTGCAGCATTGCATGTGAAACTTCTCCAGTGTCTCCCGGGCATACTTGCCTTGAGACACAAATAGTTCACCTTTCCGCTGCCAAATTTCCAATCCCAGGAAATAATGAAGGAGGCCCAAGTCCTTCATCTCGAACTCCTTTGCAAGATCTGCCTTGCAGGAGTGTATCAACAGTTCATCACCCGTTAGTATTAAATCATATACATAAAGAAAAATGATCAAAATCTTACCCTCCACCACAATCTAGTATAGGTTAGGATCTGCCTCACTCTTGGCGAAACCAAGTCCGGTGAAATAACTGTCTATCCGTGTGTACCAAACACGAGGTGCTTGTTTCAGCCCATACAACGCTCTTTTGATCCTGCACACATGTGACTTGCTGCTGAAGATTTTGAATCCTTCAGGCTGCTCAATGTACACCTCCTTCTCAATGACTTTGTTGAGGAACACAGTCTTCACATCCATATGATGAATGTGCCAACCCATCTGCGCTGAGAGAGCAAGGATTGTCCGTATCGAAGAATACCTTGCGAGAAGTGCAAAGGTTTCTTCATAGTTGATCCCCTCGATATGTGAGAAGCCCCGGGCAACAAATCTTGCCTTATACTTCTCAACGCTCCCATCAGCAGCTTGCTTCACTTTGTAGATCCATATTGAACCTACCACTGATTTCCCTTATAGCCTTGGGACAAACTCCCATGCACTGTTTCTGACAATCGAATCATACTCTTCCACCATGGTATCCACCCATGCGGGATCCTCCACAGCTTCCTCGAAAGAGGATGGCTCTGCCATGATACACTTTCTCATCAGAGCCATGTATCCAGTATATCGGTCAGGTGACTGTCTCTGTCTGTGATGTGATGTAGGAGCTCCTACATTCTGCGCTGCATCAAGATTTAGTCGCTCAGCTTCTGTAGTGCGCTTTCGCCCTCCGATGTTTGGCGCTGCATAAGTGGTTTCTTCCACTCCATGAACCTCCTCTTGTGGCTTATCCACATATTGAGGCTCATTTTTAGGAACAAGAAGCTCCTCATCTGCATGCAAGTGTAGCTCCCT